>JANVCQ010019973.1:0-12512 GCA_025531925.1 Erythroxylum plowmanianum
AGTCCATGATATATGACATAGCATGAAGGAAATTATGATGTGATCATACTACTGGGATTCCTATCATGTGTAATTATATCAGTATCTAAATTCTCCCTAGTCATAGGATTAATGAGACTGGACATCATTAATCCGGACAGACTAGCATATGTCAAACTCCTTGATTGATTTTCCTACATTAGTTAGCCATGAAGGTCAACTATTTTGAATTATAAGGTTTGAATAAACTACCATCACAAACCATAGTGAATCCTGAGGAAAGTTCCAATTCCATTAGATTGAAAAGTGGAAACTAAGTGGAGCAACTCGTGAATGCCCCACCATACTATAACAAAGGAAAGAGTGTCAATGTCTGAGGATGAGTTGCATATTCCTCCTTTATTGGAATCATTGATGGATAACCAAAGATAGGAGTGTGATTGAAACCCCCTAATCTGATTGAATCAAAACCGTAATCTTTCTATTCTAAAAACATGCTAGATCAAACCCCAAATCATAAGTTTGAGACCTATTTATTGCAAGTACTTACTTATTGATATAAATCAATTTCTTGAAGTAACCATGAAGACATTCACGCCTCACTTGAAGAATTCAATTCTGAAATTTGTATTCATCATCCAATCTAGGTTACAAGGATATAATAAGGTATAAATACCCTTGACCAAGTCCTAACCCTAATAGGAATAGGTTTGCAAGCCCATTTAGTAAAAACTATGCTAATCCTAACAAATCTAGGAGTATCTAGCCCATTGAACATATTCTGATCAAAGTCCTTTTACGAATGGGCTAAACACGTTAAAACAAATAAATCTCAAAATAGCCCAAACAAACAATGAACATGCTACTAACTAAAAGAACAGCCCATAAACAATTCCTTGAGTCTAAAATAAGAGATAATAAATAATAAGCCAAAAATGTGCCCCAAACAAGACTTGAGCTTGTTTCCCAAAATGGCTAAGTACTAGCCTCTTCCAATGCCTCCTCTATCAAAGTTATAAGCTTGGGCCTGCTTTGGTGTTCCTTCATGGATGTTTCGGCCTCCTCATGTACTTGCCTTGTGATTTAGGCTTGAACAAAAGCTTGCATTGCTTGTTTAAGCCTTGAAGCTTGTTATTGTAATTGGACCACTTGGCATATATAGCTTGTCAGGTTGATGTGTAAAGTGTGTAACTCCATTGCGAAGGCTGGTTGTATCATCCCTCCCTCCTCAAAAGGATTTGTGCTTGAATTAGACCCTACATTATTAAAAGGAGAGAGATCAATGAAATTAAAAGTAGCAGACACTTGATACTCACCTGGCAAATCAATCTTGTAGGCATTATCATTAATTCTCTCAAGCACTGAGAATGGCCCATCACCTTTAGGATCCAACTTGGATTTCCTTTCCTTAGGAAACTTCTCTTTCCTAAAATGCACCCAAACCCAATCTCCAGGCTCAAACCTTAATAACTTGCACCTTTGATTAGCCCTGTGTGCATTTGCTTCATTCTGCTTCTCTATTTGCTGCCTTGCTTTCTCATGAATGCTTTTCACCAATTCAGCCTTGTGTTGTCCATCCCTGCTAGATAACTCATGTAATGGCAAAGGACACAAATCCATAAGCATCAAAGGGTTAAATCCATAAACTATCTCAAATGGTGAATAACCAGTAGTAGAATGAATGCTCCTATTATATGCAAATTCAACTAATGGCAAACATTGTTCCTCATTTTAAAGATTTTTTTTTCCTTTAATAATATGCAAAAGAGATCCTAAAGTTTTATTGACCACTTCAGTTTGCCCATCTGTTTGAGGATGACAAGTAGTAGAAAACAAAAGCTTAGTTCCTAATTTTTCCCAAAGAACACGCCAAAAGTGACTCAAGAACTTTACATCATGGTCTGAAACAATAGTTTTAGGAACACCATGCAAACGCACAACATCCCTAAAGAACAAATCAGTAATGTAAGTGGCATCATTAGTTTTATTACATGCAATAAAGTGTGTCATTTTACTAAACCTATTAACAACCACAAATATGCTATCCCTACCTTTTTTTGTCCTAGGCAGCCCCAATATAATGTCCATAGATATGTCAATCCAAGGATGCTTAGGCACAGGTAAAGGAGTATACAAACCATATGGATGGGTCTTTACTTTTTTTTGTCTACATGCAACACAACTAGAACAAATTTTTTCAACATCTTTTCTCATGTTAGGCAAATAAAAATGTTCACAAAGTATGTCATATGTCTTTTGCACCCCAAAGTCACCCATCAATCCTCCACAATGTGATTCACACACAAGTATTTAATGAATAGAGCAAATAGGCACACAAAGCTTATTCTCCCTAAATAAGTACCCATCATGCCTATAGAACTTTTGAATTGCAGCATGCTCACATGCACCATAAATATTACCAAAATCAGAATCCGAAGCATACAAATCTCTAATAAACTCAAATCCAAGCATTTTAGAACTCAGAGTATTGATTAGAGTGTACCTTCTTGATAGTGCATCAACCACTACATTTTCCTTACCTTGCTTGCACTTGATCATATTTGGAAAAGTTTCAATGAACTCTAGCCATTTCAAATTTCTGTTGTTCAACTTACCTTGACCCTTCAAATGCTTGAGTGATTTATGGTTAGAATGAATCAGAAACTCCTTTGGCCATAGATAGTGTTGCCAAGTTTCCAATGCTCTCACCAAGGTATATAGTACCTTATCATAAGTGGAATAATTCAGTTGTGGCCCACGACGCTTCTTACTAAAGTATGCAATGGGACACCTACCTTATATCAAAACAACACCAATACCTAACCAAGAGGCATCACATTCGATCTCAAAAGCTTCACTGAAGTTAGGCAAACTTAAAATAGGTGCAAAACACAACTTATCTTTCAAAGCATTAAACGTAAGTTCTTGTGCCTCACTCCATTTAAAACTAACACCTTTTTTAATGATTTCAGTTAATGGTGCAATAATGGTGCTAAAATCTTTCACAAATCGCCTATAAAAGCTAGCCAAACTATGAAAACTATGCACATGACCAATAGACTTAGGAGTAGGCCAATCTTTGATAGCCTTAACCTTCTCCTCATCAACATGAACATCATGGGTAGAAATAACAAAGCCAAGAAATACAACTTTATCCATACAAAAAGAACACTTTTTAAGTTTAACATAAAGCTTTTCACACCTAAGTGCCTCTAGTATAGATTTAAGATGTAAAACATTCTCATTAAGGCTTTTACTATAAATCAGAATACCATCAAAATATACAACCACAAACTAATCAATAAATTCATGCAAAACATGGTTCATCAATCTCATGAAAGTGTTAGATGCATTTGTCAAACCAAAAGGCATGGTCAACCATTCATATAAACCATATTTAGTTTTAAAGGCTATTTCCCATTCATCTCCTACTTTCATCCTAATTTGATGATAACCACTCATAAGGTTAATTTTTGTAAAGAAATAAGCACCATCTAATTTATCAAGCATATCATCTAATCTAGGAATTGGGTGACGATACTTTACTGCCCTGGAATCCACACATATGCGTTAAGTCCCATCTTTCTTTGACATTAATAGCATTGGAATTGCACATGGGCTTAAACTTTCTCTCACGTGCCCCCTCTCTAAAAGTTCTTCTACTTGCTTTTGAAGCTCCTTTGTCTGCTTATGATTACTTCTATAAGCTAGACGGTTTGGAATTTAAGCTCCTGGCACAAAATCTATTAAGTGTTCAATGCCACTCAAAGGTGGAAGTCCCTTGGGCATCTCATCTGGAAAGACATTTGAGTATTCCAGCAACACAGACTTAATAACACTTTCAAGGTTGTCCCCTTATCTTTGGACTTGTCCTTGTAGTCATTATACTTGTCCTTGCCCTTTTCTTCCTTTTTAAGCCACTTGGAACTCCAAGAACTTGAAGAACTAGAATTGTAAGCCTTGTTGGAACTTTTACTCATCAATTGCTTTTCAATTTTCATGGCCATATTGACCATTTCATCAAGCTCTATATAATGATGCAACTCTACAATGTCGACTATCTCCTTATTCAAACCAGCAAGGAACCGAGCCATGGTGACTTCCCTTTCTTCTTCAATATCAGGCCTTATCATAGCCATTTCCATTTCTTTGTGGTAGTCCTCAATGCTTTTAGTACCTTGTCTCAAAGTCTGGATTTTTTGGTGTAACTCCCTGTAGTAGTAACTAGGCATAAAATGTCTCTTCATAATGGACTTCATCTCCTCCCATGTTTTAACAGGTCCATCTCTAGCCCTTCTCCTATTCAGAAGTAGTTGATTCCACCAAATAGCTGTATAGTCAGAGAATTCAACTGCTGGCAACTTCACCTTCTTTTCTTCTGAGTAGTTGTGGTAAGAAAATATCATCTCTACTTTCTTTTCCCACTCTAAGTAGGCTTCTGCATCATTCCTCCTTTGGAAAGATGAAATCTTCATTTTGATGCTTCCTATGTTTCTATCAACTCTCTCAACTTCTTCCTCATCTCCCCCCCTTTCAACTCTCGCCTTAAGGCCTCCTCTCTTTTGGCTTCTATCTCCTCTTCCTCCTCTTCCATAGTTTCGAACTTCATGCCACCCCCTCTCATCATCTTCTTCATAACTAGCAACTTCTTCTTCATAGTTTTGGGGATTTCGAGCTGTAATTGAAGCTCTTTCTCTTGGTGCAATATTAATTGAAAACTCTTGCAAAGTTCTAATCAATCTATCTTGTCTTTCAAACTTGTCACTGACATCTCTAAACATGTCCTCTATCCTTAGAGACTGATTTTGCATAGCTGCTAGAGTAAAGAAAATCTTATTTTGTTTTCACATAATATTAATGGCTTTACACTATATAAGCTCACCCTCTTGCCTTTTGCCTCTCAATTAATGTCTTTAAAGTTACTTTTCAGAAACCAATTCAACAAAACTAAGCAAACAGCAAGCAACACAAATTAATTGGAAAGAACAAGTAAATCCTAACAAGAAAGGAAATAAGAACAATTCTAGAAGCAAAATAATGCACGGGCATAAACAAAATAGTATGCTAATACACGGATGGAAAAGATGTGTATGCAATGATTTTTGTTTATAATTGAACAATATGAATGAAAAATTGTCCAATTCAAAGTACTGGAAGCAAAGAAAGCCACAAACAAGAAAGTAAACTAAGAATCAAAGAAAGACACTCAATACATTGTAAAACTCAACAAAAACCTGAGAGCTTAAAGAACAAATTTCAAATCTACCCAAGGTTTTTAAAAAAGGAAACTCAATGTGCTTTTCAATGATTTTTTTGTCAATGTTCACCCTTTTCGGTACTGTTCACTTTTTTTTTTCTCTAGAACTGTTCACATTTTTGGTACTGTTCACTTTTTTCAGGTATTGTTCACATTTTGGTACTATTCACTTTTTGGTACTATTCACTTTTCAATACTGTTCACAGGTTTTTTCCTAAAGAAACAAATAAGAAAAAACACAATAAAGATAGTATGAGTTCAATAGAATTAAGCCAAAGCTTTGATACTAAGATGATACAGAAACCCTAAGAAAATAAGATTCTTGAAACCCCCTAATCCTATTGAATCAAAACCCTAATCTTTCTATTATAAGAACATGCTAGATCAAACCCCAAATCATAAGTTTGAGACCCAATCCCAAAGAAATCAAAAATCAATTTACATTGCAAGTACTTACTTATTGAAGCAAATCAATTTCTTGAAGTAACCATGAAGACATTCATGCCTCACTTGAGGAATTCAATTATGAAATTTTAATCCATCATCTAATCTAGGTTACAAGGATATAATAAGATATAAATACCCTTGGCCAAGTCCTAACCCTAATAGGAATGGGTTTGCAAGCCTATTTAATAAAAACTAGGCTAATCCTAACAAATCTAAGAGTATCTAGCCTATTGAACATAATCTGATCCAAGTCATTTTAGGAATGGGCTAAACACATTAAAACAAAAAAGTCTCAAAATAGCCCAAACAAACAAAACATATGCTACTAACTAAAAGAATAGCCTATAAACAAGTTCGTGGGCCTAAAATAAGAGATAACAAATAATAAGCCAAAAATGCACCCCAAACAAGACTTGGGCTTGTTTCCCAATATGGCTAAGTATTAGCCTCTTCTAACGCCTCCTCTAATAAAGTCACAAGCTTAGGTGTGCCTTGGTGTTCCTCCATGGATATAATTAACCATGTTCCTAGATGTGCTAAATTCTTAAAGGAAATATGTATAATGAAAATAATAAAAAAGAAAAAAAGAATTGAGAATGCAAGGTTGGGCAGAAATGTATTTGTAGATATTCAAAAAATCCTCCTGGAAAAGTGTAAAGACTTAAGTACGTTTTCTATACCATGCATTATTAGAGGTTCTAAGGTGGAAAAATCAATGCTAGATTTAGGTGAAACTATAAACGTCATACCCTATTCCATTTACTTTCCTCTTAATTTCAGACCATTAAAAAAAAGGGAGTAGTGATTTAATTAGTGTTGGATCGAAAAACAATAGCATACTTGATTTGGCTAAACAGTAGATTTCAAAAACTTTTTTTGAAATGAAAATGCAGCGGAATCATAAAAACTAAATCAACATGTTTTCATCCATACATGATAGAGTGTAAGAAAAATAACTAACATAAGAATAAGATGGAACTTACACCAACTCTTTGCTACAGCTTTGACCCCTCGCTTTTGTATCCTCTCCTTGTTATTGTATCCTCCACCAATCCGATCTATCACTTGTTCTCCTTGGAAAACTTGGTTAACAAGATCCTTTGGTGGGAAAGGAGAAGAAACATTGAAGAGGTTTTTCTTTTATGATTAACTAGTTAAAAGAACCAAAATGAGACAATCTCATTATAAGTTTCGGCTAGCTCATGAAAGAGTGGAGAGAGTGAGTCAAAAAATGCAACACCTTCTTCTCTTTTTTCAAAAAATGAAGAAGAAGCCAATAAATGAGACATTCTCATTTGTTTAATATGGCTAGAAGAAAAGACAAAAAGAAGTAAAATGTAACCTCTTAATTTCGGTTAAACATGAAAGAAGCGAGTGATGTGCATCCAATACATCACTTCATTCTTTAATAAAAAATAAAGAATCCAATAAATGAGACACTCTCATTTATTTAAGATGACTATTTGAAAAGACCAAAAACCTAAATGAGACCCTCTCACTTTTGGTTATGAGATGATAGAAGGGAGAGAGTACATCAAATGCACCTCTTTTTTCTTTAATCAAATGAATGCTAAAAGGTTTATATGTTTTTTCTACGTGCTATCATTAAAAGACAACCATTAAACCATTTAATGACAAGATCATTACTCCATTTAATGATGACACCATTAAACCATTTAATGATGATGAAGCATGATAAAAGTCCACCTTAAACAGCTGTTCATTTAGTCCATTTAACCAAAATTTGCCCTCTTTTTATCTTTAATAATTTTGTTTCAATTTAATTAATCTAATTAATCAAATCAAACCAAAATCCAACCCAATATTAAATGTTCATTTGGGTTTCTAATTAACAATTAATTAGTGTAAGCCCAACATTTAATCGTAGGCTTTAAAACCCAATTTAATTAATTCTTAATTAAATTGTTCTGGTTTTTGTATTCTGAATCTAATTTAATCACTTCTTTCTTTTTTACCTCATTTTTTTTTCTGATAACCTCTATTTATGCTTCTTACTTTCCTTGATAACCTTCCTTGAAGCCAAGTAGGGAATCTAATTGGACTTCTATAATTCAAGCTCCAATAAGTCCGAAATTAATTTAATTTCATTAGAATTAATTCCAACTTATTAACCAAATATCATTCTACTAAAGAAATTAACTGCACTCTTGAATTACTAAATATTATGAGAATACATGTTTCTAATTAGATTTCCAATTGCAAACTTTATTATGAACCATATTATAGTTATTCGCACAATGAAGGGAAAATTTACCGTCTTATCCTTATATTGGTTTTAGATCTCCCGTTTCACTCTATATGGTGATTAACATACAAGATCCCATCATGGTGTTAAAACTTGATGGGTAGCTAGTCCATTAAACTACTAGCGCCAGTTTAATTACCAATCTCTGTAAAACATCTAGAAGTGATGATATCACTATAAACTCTTTATTTGAGTAAATATTCCCTAATATATGTTTCAATTAATAATTCCAATATGCAGTCACTGGATTGATACTCTATAAAAATTCATTATGATCATATCAAGAATTATAATGAAAACCATATAAGTTCACCACTCATTAAGGTTGTGGTCCATAATAAACGAATGCTAAACTGTATGTTTTAAGATTAAAGAAACGACCTACTTTATTCTTAAAAAAACATACATGATTCCATATTCATTTAATAGTGCAATTATTGATAGTCAACTACTATCATGATATAAAACTCATCATTCCCTTGAAGTAAACTTCTTTTCTTATATGAAGATAAATCGCAACATTACAGTCTAAACCATAATCAAGCAACCAACTTGATTATTCAACTGTGAGTCAATTAATTTATATTTTAATAATATACATGTTTCCCATATATCTCCATGTATATGTATATTACAAAAGAATCTTGGTACCTTATGACTAGTTATATTATGTTCCTACAAATAAAATCAAACTCTTTTGTTTTATTAACAATAAATATTTTCATTACAAAAATGTAACTGGAAGAAGATTAAGTTATATGTAAATACACTTACTTTTCAAGGCACTATATTTACATAACCCCAACAATTA
This sequence comes from Erythroxylum plowmanianum, assembly GCA_025531925.1. Lineage (NCBI taxonomy): Eukaryota > Viridiplantae > Streptophyta > Magnoliopsida > Malpighiales > Erythroxylaceae > Erythroxylum > Erythroxylum plowmanianum. The sequence goes on from JANVCQ010019973.1 coordinate 8,761, forward strand.
ATAGATAGATCCAATACATGTTTCAAGGGGTTAGTACAGGATTTTTTATGTATGCAAGAGACAAATTGATTTTTCCTACTAACTTTTATGCCTTGGATATAGAAAATGATGACTAATTAACACCCATTTTATTAACAGGATCATTTTTAAAGACCATTAAAACATAAATTGATGTCTATAATGATAATTTGACAAAGGAATTTAGTAAGGATACTATGGAGTTTAATATATATGATTCAATGAAATATCCCGATGATGATTTCCCTATCTTTACATTTGATGTTTTAGATTAATTAGCACAAAACTAGTTTAAGATTAATGAGAAGGATGAGCTAGAGAAAACTATAGGCAAAAGTCTTTTAATAAAGAAGATATTGACATTGGCGTTAATTTTTGTTTGTGGAAGTATATAACAACCTTGGACAATGTTGCAAAAATAGAATAGGTGTCGATAGTATAATATATGGACTTAGGCATCCTTACACCTAGTTAAAACCACTACTAAAACATTTAAAATATATGTTATTGGGAGAAGGAGACACTTTACTAGTAATAATCTATAGCAAACTAACATTCATGTAAGAGGAGAGACTATTAGAGGTTCTAAAAAAATTCAAAACATCTATCAGATGGATAGTAGTAGATTAAAGGTATTAAACCTTCTACATGTATGCACAGGATCCTCGTGGAGGATGGAGCTAGACCCATAAAGCAACCATAGAGAGCCAATAATGGAGGTGGTGAAGAAAGAAGTTTAAAGCTTCTTCAAGTTGGTATAATTTACCCCATGTTTGATATTGCATAAGTTAACCCTGTACAAACAGTTTCAAAAAAGATGACAATTAAAATTGTTATAACTTAAGAAGGAGATTAAGTTCCCACTAGGATCCAAAATGAATTGTGATTATGTATTGACTATAGGAAGCTAAATTTAGTGACTCAAAAGGACCATTTCCCTCTTCCTTTTATTGATTAGACATTGGAGAGATTAGTTGTAAAGCATTATGCTACTTTCTTGATAGTTTTTCAGGGGTACTTCTAGATTGCAATTGCTCCTGAAGATATGAAGAAAAAAACTTTCAATTGCTCCTGAAGATATGAAGAAAACAACTTTTAATTGCCATTTTAGAACTTTTTCATATAGACAAATGCCTTTTCGCACTTGTAATGCAATAGGTACTTTCTAAAGATATATGGTAAGTATTTTCTTATAATATGTAAAACAAAGTATGGATTACTTTTCTATTTATGATAATTCATTTGATGAATGCTTGCATAATTTAATTTGATTTTAAAAAGATGTATGGAAACTAATATGGTTCTAAATCCTAGAAAAATGTCATTTTATGGTATAATAAGGTACCTTTTTGGGACATATTATTTTTTTAAGGGATTGAGGTAGATATGGCCAAAGTGGATGTTATTTAATCTTTGTTTTACCCTGCTAGTGTGTAAGAAGTTCACTCATTTCTTATCCACGAATGTTTTTATCAAAATTTTATTAAATATTTTTTGAAAATAACATCCCCATTATGTAAGTTACTCCAAAAACCATTTTTTAACTAAATGAAGAAAGTAAAGAAGCCTTCTACAAGTTGAAAAAGTTGTTAATTTTAGCCCTTGTTATTTAACCACAAAATGGTAGTTTCCATTCGAACTTATGTGTAATGTCAATGACTATATGAGTTTTCTTAAGGAAACGAGTTGAGAAATTGCTCCATGCCATTTACTACACATCTATAACCTTGAATGAAAACCAAAGAAATTACTCAACAACTAAAATAGGGTTATTGGTGGTAGTTTTTCTTCAAAAAATCTTCAAACTTACTTGTTAGGAACTAAAGTCATTATTTTCTCTAATAATGCAAAGGAGACAAAACCCAAATTAATGAGATGGATCTTATTTCTGAGCAAATTTGATTTAAAAATCAAAGATAAGAAAGGAGTAAAAAATTGAATGGTAGATCATTTAAGCCAGTTATTTAATATTCATGCAAACTTTGATTTGCAAGAAGAATTCTTATATGAGTAGCTATTCTTTGCAAGTGTTCAATTGACATGGTATGTAAATATAGTAAAATATTTGCTTACTAATATACTACCTACATCAATGTCAAAAACTCGAAGGGATAAGATTAATAGTGATGCTAAGTACTATCTATAAGACGATTCATACTTGTGGAAACTTTGCTCAAATCAGGTAATACCAAGATGTATACTTAAAAATAGATATCTTATATTCTCACTTTTCTCCATTATTATGGTTACCACGTATACTTGAAAATAGGTCTCTTATATCCTCAATTTTTTCCATTATTATGCTTGCAGTAGACATGTTAGTGCTAAACAAACAACAAGAAAGATTTTACAATGTGGTTTTTTTCCTTCATCATATTGAAACGCTTATTATATAAAGCTTGTGAGCAATGTCAAAAAAATTGTAATAGCACTTAAAGAAAAGAGAAACTACAAACCTCAATTTTGGTTTGTGAAAATGTTGAGGTTTGGGGCATTGACTCCATAGGACCTTTTCCATCTCTATTTAATTTTTTTCCATATCTTATTAGTTTTCAATTATGTGTTGAAATGGGTAGAGGAAAAAGCCACTTGAACTAATGATTCCAAACTGGTTACATGTTTCCTTACATCTGACATTTTCTATAGATTCAATATCCCATAAGCGCTGATCAGTGATCAAGGCATACATTTATGTAACCGTATGGTGGAGATGGTCATAAACAAATATGTTGTGACTCATAAGATAGGTACATCATGCCATTCATAAAATAGTGGCTAAGTTGAAGTTTTGAGTAGATAAATGAAATCAATCATCAAAAAATGATTGCATTAATGAGAAAAGACTAAAGCTTACAATTTGAAGATGTGCATTGGGCTTATCGAATAGCTTATAAGACAACAATTGGTATGTCAACTATAGGTTACTATATGGTAAGGATTTTCATAAGCTCGTTGAATTGGAGCATAAAGAGTTTTGGGCTATTAAGCATTGCATTATAAACTTTGATGAAAGTGGAAATCATAGAAAATTGTAGCTATAGGAACTCAAGGAAATTTGTAATGAGTCCTATGAAAATGCAAGAATCTATGAAAAGAGAATAAAAACATTACATGATAAACTCATTTCTCAGAAAGAATTTTTCATTGAACAAAAATTTCTCCTCTATCATTTGAATATTCAACTTTTTCTAGGTAAGTTAAGATCTCGATGGATTGGACCCTTTATTATAACTAATATACTTCCATATGGTGTAGTTGAAATTCAAAGCATATCGACCTCCAAACTATTTAAAGATATTGGATATCATCTCAACCCTATTATGAGAATGTTGATAGTACAATTCCAATCAAGACTTTATCATAGTAATTCATGCTCCTATCTTGTTATATAGTAAACAATTCCAACCAATAACGCATTCCACTACTCCATTCAAACCAGTCCCCTTAATTTAAGCTACATTTATCAATTACATAACTCATTACTTTAATCCACTTCTCCCATCATTTTGACTCAACCTTATCCTACATACATCTTCTTCATTCTTCATTATCAATTCACATTATATGTTCACAATTGACACCATAGAATTCATTTAAATTGTCAATTTCAAAAGATATCTAAAAATTCACAACTTTCACCAAAGAGGGGGCATTTTAGTTTTGGCTTAAAGAACCATCTCCATGACACATTTCATTCATCTAAACCATGTTTCATGCATATTCAAGCATGGAGA
>JANVCQ010020010.1:0-12510 GCA_025531925.1 Erythroxylum plowmanianum
ATGAAAAATGTGAGTATTGAGGAGTAAAGTGGAGATTTTAAAGTTGTTTCTTCGTATAAAATTTTAATATTTTATTAGATTTAACCATAAATATTCAAGAAAAAATAGAAAAAATAGAGTTAATAAAAAACGGGTAGGATATGGGTATCTATGGTTCGGGTTTTACTCTATCCATATCCATATCCATTTTTTATGACTCAACTCATATCCATATCCATATCCATCGATTTTTACGATTTACTGTCCATATCCATGTCCATTGGGTCGGGTAGTGCGGATATTAATCGGGTTGAAAACCCACTGCCATCCCTAATCATACTAGATTTGGCTGAATGGTAGATTTTAAAAAATTTTTCTGAAATCAAAATGCAGCGGAAGCATAAAAACCAAATCAACTTGTTTTCATCCATATGATACGATATAAGGAAAATAAAAAACAAAAGAACATGGTGGAAATTATACTAACACCTTAGCTATAGCTTTGACTCTTTGCTATGGTATCCTCTCCTTGTTATTGTATCCTCTCCTTGCTATTGTATCCTCAACCAATTCGATCTACCACTTATTTTCTTTAGACAACTTGGTTAGCAAGATCCTTTGGTGGGAAAGGACAAGAAATATTGTAGAAGTTTACCTGAGTTAAAAGAAGCAAAACTAAGAGACACTCTCTTTGCTAATTTTGATTATGAAAGAAAGGAAAGTAGAATTACAATCAATACACCACCTCTTTCTCTTTCTCAAAAAGAAAGAGAGAGAGAGCAATAAATGAGGCCTTCTCATTTGTTTAATATGGTTAAATGAAAAGACAAAAAACCAAAAATAAGGTACTCATTTTTGGTTAACAAAATGAAAGAAGGGAGAATGAACATCAAATGCATTACTTCCTTCTTTCATCAAAATAATGCTAAAAGGTTTTCAAGTTTTTCTACATGCCAACATTAAATAATAACCATTAAACCATTTAACAATAAGATCATTAAACCATATAATGAAGACACCAGTAAACCATTTAATGATGATAAAGCATGATAAAACTCATCTTATATTTAGCAGTTTAATGCTAAATGTGCAGCCATAAAATTTAGCTACATAAAACTGAAAACTTCATCATGTAGTTTTAGTTTCTTCCCTTCTTTTTTGTCTTTAGAAAATTTGTTTTAATTTAATTAATCTAATTAATTAAATCAAACCAAAAGCAACCCAATATTAAATGTTCACTTTGGGCTTCTAGTTAACACTTAATTAGAGTAAGCCTAACTTTTAATCATAGGCTTAAAACTCAATTCAATTAACTCTTAATTAAATTGTTTCGGTATTATTATTCTGAGTCTAATTCAATTCTTTCTACTTTCTTATTTCTGGTAACCTCTATTTACTTGTCTTACTTTGCTTGATAACCTTTCCTAGAAGCCCAGTGGAGACACTAATTGGACTTATATAATTCAAGCTCCAATAAACTGAGAATTAATTTAATATCATTGGAATTAATTCCAATGTATTAACCAAATGTCATTCCACTAAAGACAATTAGCTAAACTCTTGAATTACTAAATATTATGAGAATACATGTTTCAAATTAGATGTCCAATTGCAAACTCTATTATGAACCATATTATAGCCATCTGCACAACAAAGTGTAAAATTTTCATTTTGCCCTTATGTTGGTTTTTTCTTCTAAATCTCCCATTTTACTCTATATGGTGATTAACATAGAAGATCTGATCTTGGTGTTAAGACTTGATAGGTAGCTAGTCCATCAAACTACTGGTGCCAACTTAATCACCAATCTCTGTAAAACATCTAGAAGTGATGATATCACTATAAACTCTTTATTTGAGTGAATGTTCCCTAATACATGTTTTAATTAATAATTCCAATAAGCAGACACTAGATTGATACTCTGTAAAAATCTATTTTGATCGTATCAAAAATTATAATGAAACACATATGAGTTCACCACTCATCAAGATTGTGGTCCTTAAAAAACGAATTCTAAAGTGTATGTTTTAAGATTAACAAATGACCTACTTTATTCTTTAAAAACATATGTGATTCCAAATTCATTTAATAGTGCCATTATCGATAATCAACTACTATTATAATATGAAACTCATTATTCCCTTAAAGTAAACTCCTTTACTTACATGGAGATAAATCACAACACTACCATCTAAACCATAATCAAGCGACCAACTTGATTATTCAATATTGAATCAATTAATTTAGACTATAGTAATAAACATGTTTCCCATACATCTCCATGAATATGTATATTACATACAAAAGAATCTTGGTACCTTATGACTAGTTATATTATGCTCATACAAATAAAACCAAACTCTTTTGTTTTATTAATAATAAATATTTTCATTAAAAAAATGTAACTAGAAGAAGATTAAGTTATATGTAAATACACTTACTTTCTAGGGAACTATATTTACATAACTTCAACAACATCATGTTTTTGTGGGTAGTTTAGTGTGTATTTAGTTGTTAATTTAATTGTTTAGTGCATGTTTTGGTTGGAATTGTGTTAGTTAGTAAATATTTGGGTTTTAAGTGTTTTGTGGGTTGGAACATGATGTTGAACTTCAATTTTATATTTATGAGGAGCTTTGATGTGTTTGTTAGTGTTTCAAGCAATTGGAGGAGATTTAGAGAAGACCCGTGAAATAACCCAGGGCCACGATCACGATCGTGACAGAAGCAAGAGCAAGGAGACATGATTGTGGTCAATATGCCATGATCATGACAAAAACTAGTGCATGGAGCCACGATTGTGGCATTATAGGCCACGACCCTGATAGAAGCAAAAAACTCCCTACCATGATCATGCCATTAAGGGCAACGATCGTGGCCTATGGGACAGATACATGGATAATAGTCCCAACTTAAGTTTTCAAAGAATTTTTTGGACCTTTCGGAGCTAAAGAAGACCCTAGGGTTGCCCTAACTAGAGATACTGTATACGACTTAATGATGTAGCCCTAAGGGAGCTTCTATATTTTGCCACTTTTAGAAAGTTCAAGAAAGAGAGAAAAGAAGAGAGAAAGAGAAGAAGAAGAGGCAGAAGAAGTGGGTCCTGGTGCTGCTGCTTTTCAGATTAGGTGGTCTCTTAATGCTACTGCCTTCTTGGATTTTCCGATCCAAGTTCTATTTCCATGCCATTTCATTTTTTTTCATTTAGTGTATATGATTGAAATGGATTGTATGATGATGAGTTTTGGATTGTTGACGATGTTCTAACTCTTCCTTCAGGAATTTACTTTGATTTAATGTTAATATAGTAGATTTAGTGTTTTATTGATTGGGTGTTAGATTAACTTCAATTTTTGCATATTTTGGTAACAATCCGAGAGGGTGAGTAAGATAAAAATGATTAGATTAGGTTAATGAGAGTTAGGCGATACAATATACCACATAGTTAATCATATCGATTTTTATGCAGAGAGAGATCCCATGTGAGACCTGGTAGTTTAGTAGAGAGCTTCTGATCTAATTTTAATTATGGGTCATTTTTTAATTGAGAGATTGCAAATTCTATAATTTAATTAGGGTTAATGATCTAGGGCACGGGATTATAATTTGAGAGAGAGTAATTTCCCTGATAATATTCTAAAATAGACACCCTGATAACACATGATTGACTATTTTAGCATTAACAATAAGTAGAATCCCATCTCTCAAAACTTGGTAGTTTCTCTTAATTAATTTCCATCGTGATCCTTTATGTTGCTCAATTCAATTCTTGTTTTGTTTTAATTTCTCAAGTTGAATTCCTGCAATCAAATTCCCGTGTTTATATTATTGTTTCATTTTTAATTTCATTTTATTAATTACTAAGCCTTAGATAGCCTAGGATTAGATTAGTTTACCCTCCTCGTAGGGTCAACCATTTAAATACTACAACTCACTATCGTTGCATTTGAGGCAATTGAGGGATATAAATTGTAAGACTCAACACTTTGATCAAGTTTTTAGCACCATTGCTAGGAAGGCATAGGATTAGTTTAGTTCTTTTTAGTCTAAGGCATTTTTAGTTATTTTAGTTTAAGGCTTTTACCCCTCTTGTGTTTATGTACTTACCTGAACATAAGAGCCACAAGAAGTATAAATTGTATAATTGAAAATTTGACACTTGATATCACTCGGTTGGAATGAGTTATTCAAAGAGCCAAACGTCAAGAAGAAGTAGTTGAGGAACCAATGGCAAAAGAATATAATCAAGAGTTCAATCAAAGAGTGAACCAAGGGCATCAACTAACAACTCTCTTGGACTTTATGAGGTTGATCTTCAAGGCAACAAGTCAAGGTATGGTTAGGCCAATGGTCTAAACAATTGGAAGTACGACATGATTAAGCAATTGGAAGTATAGCTCACATTGATGGAATCGATAAGAAGGAAAGTGGAAAAAACTTTGGAGGAGGAAAGAAAATTGACACTCCTATCAAAAAAGGAGGACTTAGGGGATTTTTATGTCCCCTGCATTATTGAGAGCATTAAAATAGATAGAACATTTGTTGATTAGGAAGCCAGCATAAAAATGATGCCATATGCCTTATATCAGAAATTAGGCATTGGAGAGGTAGTCACCATTAAGATACTGGTAAAAGCAGCAAACAGATCAATTCATCATCTGAAAGGTATCATTCATGATGTGCATGTTCAAGTAGAAAAGTTTACTTTTCCCACGAACTTCTTAATTTTGGATATAGAAGAAGATGTGGAAACCCCAATTATCCCATTTTGGCCACTGCCTAATCAATTATTGATGTAGATGGGGGTGAACTGATTCTAAGGGTAAGAGAGGAATAGGTGCCTTTCACCATAACCAAGAATGAAAAAAAATCCTATCCAACCTATGGACATCATGAAGAGGACAAAAATTGGTGGAGAAATAAAGAAGAATGATGTATGAAAGTGTTCACTGGGAAAGAAAAAATGTCACAGGAGGAGTTAAAGAAAGAATTGGAAGAAGGAAGGTAGTGGCCTAAATAACCAAGTGACGCACGTATATTTTATGAGCTACATAGCCGAGCCACCATTGAAGGATTCTCTTAAGCCACCATGAGAGGAGAAAAACATACGTCGAGCTACTATTGTTAAAAGAAGCGATATATGGGAGGCAACCCATGGTTTTTAATTGCTTGTTTTTTTCCCTTTAGTTTTAGATAGTTTAGAATTCCCTAGTTTGTATGTTTTGTCTCCAAGTAAATGTCATGGAAGAGTAGATGATCAATGTTGACTTAGGATTTCTATGGAAGAAGAGCACAATGAGTTGATAACTGCAAATAAGAAGTTAGGGAAGGATCTTGGAGGTGAAATGAGGAAAAGATAAAATTTAGCCAGGCAAGATCATGGTAATCATCTACTTAAGGGCCACGATCATGGCTTGTAGTAGGGCAATAACGTCAACACACAATTTTCAGCTGGATTTTTTTACAATTTTACTCTTCTCTCACTTATATATTCATATCCAACCTCATTCTTTTAGTCACTTTCATTTCACTTTATCTCTCTAAACTTAAGACCTCCAAATGCTCTCCCTTCTCTCCATCAACCATTAATTCTTTCATTCCCTCAAACTTTCGCTCACTCTCAATCTCGATGTTACACATCAAGCAGATAATTAAGCGCACCCAATCTCCAGGCATAAGCCAAGTATTAGGGTGGCAGATTTTGGAGCACCCTTCCCAATCTATTCAAAAGAGGAAGGTATTCGATTTCACTCCTTTAGCCTTAAGCAAATACTGGTTCCTAAATACTTTGATTTTGATACGTTAGATAGCATAGGATTGAGAGACAAGGTGGAGAACTTAGAGAAAGAATTCAGTGGGGTAAGTTCATACATTTTCAATATCCTACTTACTAGGAACTAAGCCAAGAATTCTTTACTTCTCTTTAATATGAACCTAGGTACCCAAAGGACATGAGGTTTACGTTGCCGGGTCAACCTTATGAACTCGATTATGACATTTTATGTGAAATTTACAGTTTTCCTGCGTCATCCATAGTGGATCAGCATGATGATTTTTGTGCTATCGACTATTGGAACTAATTAACTGCGATGGAGCAATTCGATGCAAAAAATGCCCAGAACAACATAATCAGAAGTCATGAACATTTTTTGTTGCATAAATTCATCTGTTAAATTGTATTTGACAAAACCAAAACCAATAAATGTTTGATAAAGGAACTTTTTCTGTTGTGGTGCATAGATAACAGTATCCCACTATGCACCTCTACCCACATTTTTAATGTAATTGTTGCTACTATATGCAAGAGAAGCAATAATTTAGGTATGGATTACTTGGTGTCAGCCATTGCTGAGTATTATGGTGTAATTTGCAACAGACTCATTGTCCATCATCCTGAGTTCATAAACCTTCATCACTTATAGTGAGGCAATATCTTGAAGTCCCATAATGTGGAAATTTAGGAAATTAGTGTCAAATCCCATGTAAAGACCATGGCAAGGCAGGCAAGTTCAAGTTCAGGGCCTCAATAACAAGAAGATGACTCAACCAATGAGGAGTCCATAGAGGAGGAGGAAGAATATGAACCTAGTTGGAAGAAGGTGCTCATTGCAATCTCCAATAACACCAAAACTCTTATATACACACTTGCAAAAAAGTCAAGGATGATAAAGGAGATGGCCCATACACTATGACGCTAGAGCTAGGATATATGCCATATTCATCGATACTTTGAGGCTTAAGGCATTCAATTATCACCTTTGACACCATCCCCACCTCCATTACCTTGACAATTTTTTGTTCTAGCCCTTTGTCTTTTAAATTCTATCTTTATATATTTTATTTTATTTTATTCCTAGTGGTGTGTTTGTGTACTTTATCACATTGAGGACAATGTGTTGTTCAAGTGTGGGGAGGATTGTATGTTTTTACTTTGAGTGTGAATTTTGCATTGTGTATGCTTGTTTGTTTAGGTCTGCTTATGTGAATTGAATGTGGCAATGGTTAAGATTTAACGGGATTAATTTAGCCATGAATATAGCCTTTGGGTTTGCTAAGATATATTAACTTGTGAAATTAGTGATTGATTGCAGTTTTCTGATATGTGTAAGTTTTAATATTTTAACCTCGATATCCGCAAGCGTACGGGTCGTTTACATAGTACCCGATCCTATAAGGAGGGTTAATCTGATCTTAAAATCTAAGGTCGTAAACTATTAAACAAAAATTTAGCAAACAATGAATTTAAACACGAGAATGAAATAACTCAAACAAACCAAAATTAAGTAACAAAACAACAATTACTTAACAAAAACAATGAACGAACAATGATTAACAATTTTAGATTAAACCTGGATAATCATCGATGAAAATTGATTGATTTGTTGAACGATGATAGCACACCCTAGAATTTAACCTAGTGAATTAAACAAAAGAAAGAAAGGGAAAATTATCTATCCTTAATGCAAATGTAATCGATTATGATTTATTGAATTAATGGTTTTATACTATCCTAGGGTCAATTATTCTCTCTCAAGTTATAATTGAACCCTAAAGCATAATACCCTAATTAGATTATGGGAAGTTGTAATTTCTCAATTAAGAACCTATTCAAAACCTAATTAATTCTTAAGTTCTCTAATAAACAATTGAAAACCTATATGTGATCTCTCTACGCAAGATTTATTAACCATATTTCATTCTGAATCTATTAAATTACCTTACTCTCATTAGCCCAATTTAGTTTTTTTTCTTGATTCATCCTCTTAGTTTATTATCGAGATATGAAGTGCATAATTAAACCACAATTAATTCAATAAACATATAAAACATTCAGATTTCATTAAATCAAAAATAACATTCCAAAGGTGAGTATAGAACATCAATCAACAATTTGATTCTATCGTCAAACTATTTATCCCAATTCTACAATGAAGTAAAACTGAAATACATAGGAAATAGAACTCGAATAGATGATGGGAGGCTACGACTTCATAAAGCTTCTTATTCTGGGAAGCATATTAAGTCTATGTCGTCTTCCTCTTCTCTCTTCCTTCTTCTCTTTCTCAATCTCTTAAAGTTCTCTCTTTTAGAATTTTGTTATGGTGGTTGATCAAAAGTTCCTCATCTCTTTTGTCTCATTCTTTATATACTTGATTTGTTCTAGGTAGCCCTAAGGTTTTTTGGGGTCAAAAAGGTCCAAAAATCCCTCAAAACTTGACTTTTCTGAGTGTCTACGCATTTGCCCAATGCAGGCCACGATCATAGATCGTGTCTTGGGCTTCTATCACGATTGTGGCAATTGAGCCACGATCATAGGCTGTCTCCAATGCGATGATTGGGGTCTGTTCTTCAATGTTGGGCCTGAAACACTAACAGATCAAGGTACTTTAAAGACATAATAATTAAGCTCATAAACTTATACTAACCCATAAAAAACACTTTAACACAATTAATTAACAAAACTAATACAATTGTAACCTAAACACATACAAAACAATTAAGTTAACAATTAAAAACATATCAAACTAACGCCTAAAACATGATGCAATTCACACTTATCACATCCTCACACTTAAACGTTTGTTTGTCCTTAAGTAAACAAAACAACAAACATATACTAATTTACACAACACATATACTAATGGCTTCAACTTCATGACATTTTAAATCATTAACATGCAAAATATATGTTATGGGGATTTGAACTAAATATACATATTAATCCAGACTTAAGTGTTAAATTGTTAACCATTCTCAATTGCACACGCTCATTAGTAATTCTTTAGTCATTTAACTCTGTAACTAATCCTAAGTGTGTTTTCATGAAAAGTCAAAGTATTATAAGTTTTGTAGGTTTTATTCGAAAACACTTTTTTTAATTTTATTAACTTTTTATGAGCACAGACCTAGTTTTTTACATGGAGGCAAACATCTGGTAATGAATGTCGATTTAGTTGCTTAACTAAATTATGTTTTTTAAAGCTACTCGGTTGGAATGTCATTCTAGCCTTTTTATTTGATGACACACATTCATGATGCGTGTTGATTTAGTTACTGAGCTATATCATGTTCTCAATTGGCTACTAGCTCTATTTATAACCCAAAAGCTAGCAGAATAGTTACTTATTTTAAAATTAACAAATTTTTTTATTGCCTACCTTGTTACTTTAGCTATTCATTTTCATGAAAAATACTAGCAAAGCTACTTAAGTTAAAAAGGCCTCAAATTATAAATGAATGTGACAATTTAGTGGGCTATACTTAAACACTAAATCCTAATTGAGCTGCATATTTAATCAAAGAACTCCAGTTCACTAATTCTGCACGCTAATAATTCTCTACAACCTAATAGGCCATGTTCGAAATTAAATCAATTTCAATTCATTTAAGCCATTGACACTTTCACACGATTTACAAAATGCAACCTAACAACTGTAATATGCAAAATTCACATTCAAATAAAACATATAACCCTCCCCACACTTGAACAACACATTGTTCTCAACGTGAGAAGGTGATAACAAACATACATAAAGATAGAAGAAACATAAATTAAAGTAAAAAAACAAAAATTACAAATTAAAATAAAAAATGAGACTGAATTTAAAAAGAAAGAGGGTTAAAACAAAGCTTATGGTGATGGAGGTGGGGATGGTGTTGGAGATGGTAATTGAACGCCCTGAGCTTCGACATAGTGATAAATGCGACATGTGTCCTTGTTGTGGCGTCGTTAGGTTTGGACCATCTCCTTCATCCTTTTAGAGTTCTTCACAAGTGTATCCATAATTATCTTGGTGCTTGTGGAGATTGTGTCCAGTACCTTCTTCTAGCACGGTTCTTCTGCATCTTCTTCCTCCTCAGACTCTTCGTTGGTCAAGTCCTCTTCTTGTTGTTATTAAGCACTTGAGCTCGCTTGACCCATCCTACCCTTTACATGTGTCTTGGCACGAATATCCCGAAGTTCCATATTATGGGATTTCAGGATTTTAGCTCACCATAAATGATGATGGTTTATATAGTCAAGACGGTAGACTATAAGTCTGTTGCACTAAACTCCATAGTTATTAGCTATGGTTGAAACCAAGTAACCCATTCCTAAATTATTTCTCCTCTAATTTCAAGTAGCAATAATTAAATTTAAAATGTGTGTGATTATGCAAACTAGGATGCTATGATCCATGCACTACAACATAAACAGTTACTTCGTCGAACACTTATTAGTTTCCATTTTGTCAAAAATGGTTTGACACATGAATTTGTACATCAATAAGTGTTTGTGACTCCTATCATGCTTATACTAATCAAATGTTGTTTATATAACAATTTAACCCAACTTTTAAACTCAAAATCAAACTAATTAAATTTAGATCAAACTAATTATTTATTATAATTATCTTAAAATAATAATTCATGTTAAATTTAATTAGTTTAAATAAGCTATAATAGTGAAATTTAATTAGTTTATATCTTATATTCATATTGCATGTATATTGTCAGTATTTTTTAATCAAATTCTAAGAAATGAATTTTTCTAGAAAACTAAAAAGTTGAAAAAAAATTTCAAGAATTTTTAAAAATTAATTTTTCAAAGGGTTTCTTAAGTTGTAAGGTAATCTATATCTTTTACTCAAAATTTTATTTCATCCCTTTTTTAAAATTATCTATTTTTATATTTTAATTGATATTAGTGTGGATTTAAGGTATGTTAAGAGTTTTGAGGTTATCTTATTACGTTATTTAATCTTTATTTTGATGAAAGTGATGGCATTTTAAAGTAATATAGCCAAATCAAAAGATTGATAGTGATGTTACTATATGAATAAATTATATCAAAAAGATCAAATTTGAATACAAATTTATATAAAGAACATCAAGTTATTTTCAAATTTATAACATTATAGGACTAATATAATAAATTACAAATAAAACTATATTTAATTAAATTATAAAGATTTTTAAAATTATATTGAAATTATGGAGAGTTTTCGAAAAACTATGAAAATAGAAAGGATCTTGTACTTTCCATTGTTAGTAAAAGTGTCTTCCTAAATAATGGTAATTGTTTATATTTTCAACATATTCGATTTTTTATAAAATCTTGAAGAAAGTCCTAAATTTTTTACTATACAATCACATGTTTCAAATTTCTTTAATGTAAAAACTTAAAAGCCTTCATCTTTTTGTTTATTTCGTTCTTTTATATGATTGATCAATAGCAAGCATTGGTAATTTATTATTTCTTTTACCACTTTTCTATAAGTTAGGCACGGATAAATTTGTTAGCATATTCTTTTTATTTTCTTAAAATATATTAGAAAAGAGATTATCATATTCTTTGTTTTGATCATTTACAAATTACAAGTCATCAGCGAATAGTAAGAGGCCAGGATAAATTTTTTTCTTTTTTTTTCATGTTCAAATTTCTTATTTTTATGTTTAGATACAATTTGGTTAAGTCAATATATAAGAAAAATTAAATTAGACAAGCAATTCATAGGACCAGATTGTTGAAATTTATTACTTATAGATGAGTTTGCTATTTCCATATGTTAAAGGACTTTTTTTAAAAACTTTTGTTTACAGATGAGTTTCTTATGTCCATAGGTTAAAGGAATTTTTAAAGAAACTTTTCTTCCATAAGAAATTATTTTTATGTTGATATTTCAGAAGATTATCATTAGTCCTTTTTAAGTGAACATTATCTCATATTTATAGATAATGTCAAGATGTTAACTGGTTATTAACAGTTAATAATTGGAAGGTCACACCTAAGATGTGTCTTTTTATTATCATCTTCCACTCACACATGATGAGTTTAATCAACAAAATTTTTGCATGTTCTCATACTCATCCAATAACCTATACAACTAGTATATCATGAAGGTCGATAGTCATATATCTTTTAGGAATATGTAACCTCTTGATTAATGAAGCGATGTTTGAGTAGATTTTGTATACTATATCCTAGGTCATATCCCATTTATCATTCATCTTTGATCTCATTTATTTCATTATGTTATAAATGTATTCAATTCTCTTAAAGTTGGTGGCCACCTTTAAATACAAATTTTTTTCTTATGTACGTTACTAATTATAATGACCTTCCTCTATTCCTAATTCCCTTAAATTGAATTTAACTTACTTACTTAAATTTAAACCATAATGTTGTATCAAACCTAATCTTCTGGTAGAATTCTAAAGTGGCAAACCTTACACTTAACTCCCAAGAACTAGACATGAATCTTAAGGGTATATTATAAGGTTCGCCTAACCTCTAGGGTGTCATAAAATGTAAGATGAGATCTTATCACTTATATTAATCCCTTTCATGATTGTTTCTACACACATGTAAGAGTTGTATGCTATGATATTATCTCTTCTTAACTTAGAGCGTACTTTTTTATAAAAAACAATACCATATAGATGTTGATTCATACATACTTAATGTATAATATGTTGGAGTTATGTAAATATAGTGCCCTGAAAAGCAAGTGTATTTACATGTAACTTTATCTTCTTCAGTTACAGTTT
>JANVCQ010020086.1:0-12506 GCA_025531925.1 Erythroxylum plowmanianum
AGAAGATGACACTACAAACTAAGATGATGCAGAAAAGGGCAAATTAAGACGGTCAAACTGAGACGCAAAAAGTCAAACTAAGACGATGAACAGTAACTGAGACGATAGGATGAACAATAACTGAGATGATAGGATGAACAGTAACTGAGACGGTCAAGCTGAGATGCAAAAAGTCAAACTAAGACAATGAACAGTAACTGAGATGATAGGATGAACAGTAACTGAGGCGGTCAAACTGAGAAGCAAAAAGTCAAACTAAGATGATGAACAATAACTGAGACGGTCAAACTAAGATAAAGCAAAATGAGACGATAGTGACGTCATTCTAAGACGATGCTGACGTCATTCTGAGATGATGCAACCTTATAACTTGTAATGCTCGTATCTTTCAACTCTGATATTCAAAATTTACAAACTTTATATCGTTGGAAAGCTAGGAAGATTATCTACAACTTCAAAGATGAAAATTTTGCCAAAATCTATCTAGATTAATCTATATTTTCTTCCAAATTCATAACACGAATTTTTACCTTCAGCTCCTAATGTACTGGATTCAGTTTTCACTTCATGACAATTTTTGAGACTCTTAGAAATAGAATTGAAATTCGATGTCTTCATACGAGATGTAGCTATATATCTCTAGGTTAATCCAAATTAAGAATCATCTCATTTGGACAACTAGAGAAAATGTTATGGTTAAAAGACTAAAGCATATTCAGTAAATATTTTCCAGATTTTCAAACTTTCAATATTTTACATCACCAAACACCAAAAGTTTTTTTAAAACTAATTTAACACTATAACTGAATTTATTTCTTCCCAACCACCCAGTATTTATGAATATACTATTAAATGTCATTTTCTATGCAGATGATAGTAACTCGTCAACTTTCTTTCATAAATCACCAACCTTAAAGTATTTATTCACTACTAACCTGTCTAAACCTCCAAAATCTTCAAGCATAAAACTCCAAACAATTTACGTATTTCACGGTGTGCAATGGCCAGTTTCTGGTTTTTCTTAGGGTAGAAGACACAAATAGCAAGGTGGCTTGGTGTAAGAAGGAAAACAAAGAAATCTCTTAGAAGGGGTTAGAAGGAAAACTATGTATGTGGGAAGGAAACGTAAGAAGATGGCCATCAAGAATGAATCTAGACATATAACTTAACTTTTCAAATGTCATAAACAGTAACCTACATCTTAGCAAAGTACTAAGCCTAAGTGACACTTGTCACTTCCCTCACATCAAACTCTAACTTAGTTTCTTTTGAGACTAACTCCCTTAACTTTCATCTTTACGATTCAACTATCTCCAAAACTCAATTTGATGTCTTTTCTCTACTCTCCAAAATTTTCCAAAAATTTATGCCTAAATTCACCAAAATTTGCAATTGCAATATTCTTGCTAACCAATAGAATTTTCCATATAAATAAATTCAAAATTTTTAAAACACTCAAAAATCATAACTCAATCAAATTATACCCAAAATTATTCATGAATGCACGTACAATTATTTTCATGTGCCATGACTTCACTATTCATATTTAGGTGTGTGACATAATATGCATGAACATGGATATGCATTTCTAACTCTCATAATCACTCACATTTACCATTTTAACCTTCCCACAGATAATGGGATGTTACACTAAATATCTCTATTCTTCTTAATAAGATCAACATTTTATTCATTATTATATTATTATAAGATGACATGAGCACTTACCTAAAATTATGGGTGATTATCTTGTGATAGAGAAAACCTAGTTGAACTTTCAATAAAAAACAATCAGTAGGATCATATCCAATGAAGTGAAAATAAAATAGAATTTTTACAAAGAAAAATTATTACCTAAATTGTTACCCCATTGAAACTTGTTAGAGGATGCTTAATAGGAGGACAATAGTCTATGTAACTAAAGTTACAATAAATAAGACCTTGGTTAATCTCACCATATGAAAAGTTACAGAAGATTAAACCTTTAGTAACTTATTTCTGTGTTTTATATTCATATGTTATGTTTTTGTTCTATATAATATATAGGGCAAGTTCTAAAGAATGAAATTTAATGTATATTTATGTGTTATAATAGCCAGAGAAAAGGTTGAAGATATTTTTTGGAAAATAGGTAATATATTCATTCAAAAAGGTTACAAAAGGAAATGAGAATTATCTTTAATAGTTCGAGTTGTACAAACTAGCTAACTAAAAAATATTAACTCTTGTAATTGCACTATTTATATTCTAATCACCTGCTTGATATAATTAGAAATGAGTTTTTTATGAAAAATTTTCAAAATTGTCATCCTAAGCTTGAGATAAAACTCCATCCAAATGTACTTGCTGTAAAGTTAAAATTTCACAAATAACTTAGTGTTTTGCATTATCTATATGAAATGCAATAATATTACAAAACTAGCCTTAAACACTGTTAGATCCTCCTTGCTTTTTCAAACTAATTATCCAATACAAACAGTCTATCCAGTTGAGGTTCTTGCCCTGTAGCTCAAATAAGCTAAGATATTTTCTCTATAGTTGTCTTGTGTGACAATCAATTGATTATTCCTCACTAGTACATAAATGACATAACTTATCTGAGATCTGTAATTTTATCCTATCTCTGATATTTAGCCTTTGTCTAGTTGCTAACTAGAGTTTGAAAGAGTGTGCCTGTGCCGTTCCAGAACTCCATATCAATTTATCAAAAATGAACCTAATCAGTAGACCAAGCAGCATCTGTTTACACGAATGAGTAGTGAACTTGTGTGAGTTATATAACTCCCATTTAACTTCATCCTCTTGCCTCTGATCTTGTGAATATTCTAGCATATAACCTGTTGTTGGATGAACTGATTCCTCTAATTGTATAAAATAGCCATTACTAGTAGTAATTTCAAATAAATTTGTGCATCTTGGTATTTTTCAAAGATTACCCTATTAGAGCTATAAAATATTGAGTATTACATAAAGGCCCAAGTGATTGCCTATTGTCAAACCAGAATTTTGTGCCTTTTCCATCTCCAATGTAATGCTTGATATAAAGGTGTATAAATGATCTGGTAAATAAGATTTGTTGAAAGGTGTAAGAAATGTCCGCCCATTTCACCCAGACACTATTCTTATCATAGCAAATTCTCTACAACCTTTTAGTTAACAATACCTTGTTCATTCTACTAGCTGAGTTAATACCTAATCCACCTTATTCTTTTGGTAGACAAATGATACTCCATTTAACTTTGGAAGTCTTTCTACCACTAAGATTTTTTCCATGCCATATGAAGTCTCTTATACTTCTGTCAATCTTCTTAAAACTCCTTTAGGAATTGCTAAGTGTGACAACCAACAGATGTGTAAGTTATTGAAAATGAAAATAGCAAGTTGTAACCTACCTCCATAAGCCAAAAATCTATTGCTCCAGTTAGAGATTATTTTATGAATTTTGTCCATAAATGGAATGCATTTAGCTTCCTTTAGCTTCCTTGTAGAGATGGGAACTCTCAAATAATTAAGATGTAGTTGATGCATAAAAAAGCCTTACATCAATGATCACCCTTAAGGAGTCTACTGTACCTTGCTCGGAAAAGTGAGTAGAACTCTTTTGAGGGTTAAATTTTAGACCTGATACTTCTTGAAATCTCTGCAATGAAGTTAAGATTACCTTAATTGAAGTAGTGTCATTAGTACATGACATGAGTAGAACATCTGCAAAAGAAAGCTGAGTGATATTGAGCTCTTGATAATGATAATGATATCTAAAATTTATGCTTTCATCAATATATGTCTGTGTTATTCTTTAAAGAACTTCCATAGAGTGAATAGGTATAGAGATAGGATTTCCCTGCGTAATTCCCTTAGCAACTTGATAAAGTTGAGTAGGTTCCCCATTTATTAATAATGAGAATGAAACTGTTGATATGCAAGAATAAATCCAGTTAATGAACTTGCTAGGGTAGCTAAAATTATGGAGAGCACTAATAATGAAACCTATTTAACTGTGTCATATGCTTTAATGAAATCTATTTTAAGAGCCCAACTTTTGACATGTTCCTTATGATTATAGTCTTTGAACAATTCTTGAGCTATCTACCTGGAACATATGCACCCTCATTAGGAATAATTATACAATTATGTTAAAAGTTGTCTCAATCTTATTTTGGCCAAATATGGGTGAAAATCAGTGAAGCTATGATTTGTAGGATCTAAAGAATCATAACAAAAAGATCCCCGCATGGGAATAAAGTGGCTATAAATAAGGTCAAGGAGGAGAAGGGAAGCATCATAGTCTTTTAGCTGAAAAGTCCATCTTTTTACCAGTTTTATTTTCCTTTCCTCAATGTACATCAGGGCATGTTTTTTTTAATTAAAATTTCTTCATTATGATGGCCATTATTGGCTAATTTTCTTTATTTTGGTTAAAGGAAGTGGAAGCATTTTAGAACTTTAAAGATTTAGAGACAATTGTGTCTTGTTGTGAAGTGTTTCAGTTATTCATATACTAAATTTCTTTTCTTAGCCATTGTTTTATGATTATTTCTTATTTTCAAGTGTGCACGATTAATTTATTGATTGAAATAATCATTTATTAGATTAAAGTTTGAGTATGTAAAAGTTTAATTATTTTAATCATTAGTAGAAACTAAGAGTTTTTAATTTGTTGTGTCAGAAATTATTAACTTTTAGGAAAAGAATTCAACTAGATTAAATGTCACCACTAATATTGTATTATCTTACTTTGATGGTCTTTCTTTTCTTAAAATTATTGGTTAATTAAATTTTAAATCATATGTAATGTTTTTAAACAATAAGGGTTAGTTGAATTATATGTTTTGGATTAGCTAATCCTAAGGAAAGACATTTATTTAATATCATATCAAATATATGATTAATGAAATAATCACTTATGTACCAATCAATAATTTTAATTCCAAGGGTTGAAGAAAACCATAAACTGAGGTTCATTTTATTGATAACTCTTATTTTATTATTTTGGTTATTTTCTTTATCACAACCCCCATTTTGTTAAATATTTTCTTTCATAAGGATTAACGAACTAGAATTCTTCATGATATTGACTCCTACTTCCCTATATTGCATTACTTTTATTGTAGGAATTTAGAATTTAATTTAAGGTTTAAATGATAGTTCCACTAGACATATTTGTTTAATTAACTGACATATATGATAAATTCCATGGGATAAATGTACATTTTAATTATAATTTGAGGAGACTTTAATTATAAGAATCATATTACATTTACATATCATCCCTAAATTATTTTTAGTCATTATTAAATTAAGATTAAATATTAATAGAATATAAAAAGATCTATTCCTTATGAAAGAAGTAATCAATCTTATAGACTAAAGTATGGAGATAATTAAGTAAAAATATAGGTTCTTATTAAAGATCAAGTTCAATAAACTAACCTGATATGAGAATTCCATTTGGAGCATTACTTATGTTTCTATGTAAATTCTCATTGTAATGATTTTATAAGTAATCATTTGACTTAAGATCTCCAAATATCTCATATAAGGATTACTCTATTTTGATATTACTCATGACATATATTTTTAAAGGATAACTCAGTCAATAGTCATTAGATATAGCATAAACTATATGAAGGTAAATGAATGATTAATATAGAATTTATCACCCAAACGTGATTAGGGTGGCTATTCAATTTTTGTTATTAGTATTGATTTAGGAAGTCCTTGGCTAAGGTGGAATGATCTTTGAAATAGTTTTCCAATGTCATTAATAGAAATAATTATTAATAGTAGAGAACTAATATGATTTGGTTCAAATAAAGCAAACATTAATTATGTGCTTTATATCAAATTAGAACTTCAAGTGATGAAATGATTAAATTATACAAAAAAAGTATGTATAGAAAAGTTAGTTAAAATCATTTTGACATTCCTGATATTTATGTGGTCATGATACTTTGCTAAATGTCAATCTTGATCTATGAATATAAATTATTTAATTAGAGAATTAAAGATAAATTAAAGGAGAATCTTAAATATAATTTGGGGTTATAATTTATATCCATCGTCAACATATTAAGATACCTAATGAGTCATACATAAAGAATGATTGAAAAGGGGAAAAAAGTAATTTAATCAAGTTAGACTTGAATGTGAAGTTTGTGAAACTTTAAGATTAAATATGAGATATTTAATAAATAAAGACCAATATGAAATACTTAATCTTATTATGGTCCAATTGGTATTTAATTTGAATTAATTGTAATCCTAATTATAGTTTAATTGAAATTGAAATTTTATGCCAATTAAATTAATAAAAGGTCCAAACTATATTATAAATAGACTTAAAACTTTAAAGGAGCTAGTACTTTTTACCTAACCGTCTTTACACTACTTATAGAGTTTTCTTATCTAGTTCATGTAGATATCATTAGGGATTAGGAACGTGTGAAGTTAAAATGGTTTCCATAAGCAAATTTTAGAAGCGATTTGAGGGAAATGACAAGAAAAATCATGCTACATAATAAGGTATGATTTACACTTTAAAATGATATTTTTTTTAGAAATAAAACAAAGGGTTTCTTTTTTATTCTCCTGTGTTAGAAATGAGATTCTGTCATAATTTCTAATATATAAGGCAAAGAAAGCATTGAATTTCAATTTACTCCTAATTCTAAAGATAAGCAAAATAACAAATAAAACAGACTAACCTATATTATATATATCAATGTATTTCCGTGTTTTATGCAATGTTCTTATACTATCCAAGGCTTTCATATTTTAATGCTTCAAGGCTTGCTAATTCTCCATCAATATTTTCTTTCATATTTTTCGTATCCACATTTTCTTCCTATTGAAGATAAAAAAATTAATTAAGAACTCCCCTTTTTGCGAATTCATGCTAAAATTGATAAAACATCATCATCATCATATAAAAAGGGTAGGAGATAATTCGAAAGGAAAGTGCTTACGATAACTAATCAGTCTGCAATAACAGAATCAATAGTAGCTTGAAGATATAATCCATATACTAAAACAATACAACAGGCTTCGTTTACTGAGAATAATACTAAAATGACAAGGCTAAGATATAAAGCATTATTATGCCTCCCCTATCAACCAAATCATTAGATTGAATGGTTTCTTGATGAGTATGAACTATTTATATATTTTAAGGAAATAAAGTTTAACTAATTCAAGTAAAACATTAATAATATGATTTTGAACACATAATTCTCAAAATATAAATGTGTAGGACATATCTGAAGAATTTAATGAAACCGATATATCCTAAACCCTTGAAATAAATTGATTTATCCCTACTGAGTAGGAAAAGAACCAATTTTTATCCATTATAATATAATTCGATTTGTCTATCACATAAATGAGTGAATGATTAAGAATATTTAAATATTTGATTAGTAATTAGGCTTAAATATCATTAGTTAACCTACTATTAGGTCATATTCTAATATTATCTCATTTAGTTTAATTATAAGATAATCATAAAATTAAATTGCATAACTTCAAATGCACAAAACATAAATCATAAAAGTTCAATATAAGTAACGTTGTTTAACAAAATAACAAACATGAGTTATGCTAATTGTATATTATTTATGCAAACATACTTACTTCTATTTGCTACAGTATTTGTTACTCACCATAGTAAGTCCTTAAATAATGATATAAATAAATTCCATCATAGTTTACAGTTATGTCTCATAGACTTTCCTATTAAAATATTAAAACATAAATGTGTATTATTAATGCAAAATCAGAGACATATAAATGAGCCTAGAATGTTATTTGATGGTACAACCAAGACTCATTTTATGTACATATTCCTTAAATGTCTTCGATTGCAAACCCTTAATTACAGGATTTGTTGTCATTATATCAATACTAATATGCTTAACAAACACTCAAAAAAAAATGCTTAACAAACACTCTTTGTTTTTGAACTGCCTCTTTAATGGCAAAATACTTTAATTTCATATGATTAACTCCTTTTAAATATTTGTCACTTTTGAGGAAAAAAAACTATTGAAAATTTTTCATAACAAATTTTTAGCAACTTGGTAATGGTGTCTTGTACTTTAGTTCTCAAAATTTTACAGGACTTTTAAATATTAAAAAGTGTGGGTTATATTATGTTAAAGGACTCCAATAATTATTTACATGTAGAATGTTTGTCAATTGACTTTAATTTATTGATTCACTAAATAATTTATTCTAAATATATAATTTACAAAAAGATTATGTATACACTCAAAAAATTGTTTGGTGTGAGGCTTAAAGAACTTCTTAAAGTATCAAATCTCATATGTGCTTGATTTTGTTTTCTTGAAAAACTAAAGGTAAAAAAGAAATATAGTCTTCAAATATAATGCATCTCTTCTAATTCATAACTCATCATATTTAATAGTATTAATTTAGTTTAATTACATATATCATTTGATTACGACGTTGTTAACCGAAAAACAATTAGCATGAACCATCATCAAGTAATTATTCACTTTAAAGTTTTTGATATGATAATAGAGTTATTAGGTTCATCTTTTCTTAATTTTCTATTTTTGTTTTAAATTCAATAAAATTGTATTTATTTGAGTTTATGCCTTTCTGATTGTTTCTTTATTTTGATTCTTTTATGCTTTCATAACTTGTAAATACCATGAAAACTATTATTTTACTACTAATTAAATATATATTATCTAATTATTGAAGTAATTTTAATTTATAATTAAATTTAGAATAAAAATACTTAAAATAAAAATTGTGAAATTCAATCATTACTTAATAAATATATTTTATATTTAAAGTATTTTTTAAATGTATAAATTTTAAATTTTAATAATATTATTTATTAAATAAATATTATTGTAAGTAATATTGTTGATTTTAAAATTAAAATAATATTTTAATATATAAATATTTTAAATTATTTATTTTTAAAATTTGATATATTAATTATATATATTATTAAACTTTCTACAGAGAATAAAATAAGTTATTGTTTAATTTATTAATAAAATTAATTAATCTCAAACTTTTTTAGTACTTTACTATTTTCAGTAATAAAAATATGCATATAATAATATTTACAATCAAGTAACTTTTATTTTTGTTTAAAAATAGAAGAAAATAAGAAATAACTACAATAAGAAAACATATAAAACCAGACAATTCCTTAGATTATTTTTAATTGAGTGTTGTTCCTAGTGTAGATGTTATCTTTAACGTGAATAGTAGAATGTGATATCTTATTGTTATCAATAATTTTGACGTAAAAATGCAAGTCAAAGAAAATGAAAAGAGTAAAAGAGATAAATCTCTCATTGAGATAATTTTCTTTTGAAAATTGAACATAATATATTAAGAGACTATTAAAAGGGAACAATATCAAGAGTTATTATGGGAGCCTAAGATAAGATTGTAAAAAAGATCCTTAAAAGCTTGATCAAATTAGTAGCTAAAGTAGGTTAGGAACAAAACACTTCTCAAGCTGTATATATCACAATTCAAGAAAGAATTATAATAGGAACTTAAGCCAATGACTCTAGAATGAGCTTCTATTATGAGAGCCTTTCCTCGAGCTTAATCTCCATTGTTCATATCTCAAGTTATTGTAGTTTTAGCAATGCCTAATATCTTTAAGGTAAGTTCCATTTGGTTGCCATTTTAATGCTGAGTGAATATATGAGTAACCCATGATTATTTCATTGATCCAACTTATAGTGCTATAGATATTTGCTAGGAAGTTGTTCTGATATCTATAGAAGTTATTGCTTTTCTTTCTTTTCATATTGCATATACCAAACAACCAAAAGCTATTTTCAATATTATATAATCACCACATCTCAAATTGTGAGGGTTCTCATGCCCACATTAGAATTTTCTTCCATTCATTTTGTTGGTAGTATAAGTTACATAATCTTTTGATTTGAAACCAAATAATAGTTATGAATTAGCATTTGAAAATTAGATAACTACAATTCTCTATGTCTTGGTTACAGAGCTTGCAATTTAGAATTAGGTTTGTGATAACACCTTTTTATCCTTTCCATGGTTTTAACTGTGTTTTTAATAGCTAACGAAAGAATAAAAGAGACTTTGGGAGCTTGTTCTTGAACTAAACATGAATGATGGCACTTTCTATATAGAAGTTTAAAGATCTTCTAACATGTTTTATTAATGAACTTCATTATTGGATGTATCATCTATACAATTGAAGCCGCTCTTTTTGAGTTAGGTGTATTTCTTAGTAAGTTATTCATAATAATGTAGTATTGTTTTAGGTTACATGACTACTAATTCCATTGAACAATTTCTTTTACCTAAGTTTAATATGCCATCATATTTCTAAAGCATGATAACTCAGGTAGCTTGTGAAAATGGGAAATCTCAATCTCATAATCATACTAGAAGGAAGTTGCTTTCTCATTCTTTATCCTGCTTTCCACTATATTGTTCATACTTTCCCTTATTTTCAAGAGATGATTTATGGTCTAAAACCAATTGATTTTTGTTTTTACTTTCCAAAAACTTTCTATGATTAGAAAATGGTTATGGATCCATTTAACCCAGAGAGTCTCTTTAATTATATAAATTCCCTAAGCTCTCCTTTCCATCAATATCTCGTTTATTGTTTTAATTGGAATTATGCCTAAACCTCATTCAGGATTGTGTCAATAAAAGGATAGAAATCCCTAAAATTCAATATCTTAGTGGTTTTTAGGATACTTAGATACTTAAAAGGGGAATCCTTGGTACTTAAAACCTAAAACAAAGGGGAACTAATTTGCTAGGTAAGTTACTCAAACTAACATAAATAAATAGCTCTTCTATCTGTTAGTGAATGAACTTGAGAGATTGTTAAACAATTGTAAAGAGTTCATAGGGGTCTTGATAGAGTTGGATTTACATCTGCATAGAAAAAAAAGATCATCTATAAATGAAAAGTTGAATATCTTCAATGTGTTACATTTTTTGTGGAAAAGGAATTTCATCTCTTGTTTAAGATTTTGATTTTCAATCTAGTCATTACCTCAATACAAAAAGTAAAAAGATAAGGAGATAATGAATCACCTTGCCCTTAGACCTTTAGGTGCATCCATTAACTTGGTAGGCTCATTATTAATGAGAATGCTATAAATAATTGTGGTTGTGCATTGCTTAATCCACTTGATGAACTTCTTAGGAAATCCAAAGGCTTCTAGTTCCTGAAGAATAAAATTCTAATTGATATAATCAAAAGCTTTGTTAAAGGCAATTTTTATAGAATAACTTTTGGGCGTTGTTTTCTTTTGATTTTTTTAATAACTCTTATATGATGAGTATGTTGCCACTTATTTTCCTTCCTTAAATAAAATTCCCTTGATTAGATTAATGATGGAGCTCATCACCGCTTTCAATATGGAAGATACAATTTATAGATAATCTCTTATATAGTGTTATAATATGACGTATGTTTAAAGTCATTTAAATGATGGGCTAGGGATATTCGGTATTAGGATGATATAAGTTCTATTTAGTTCCTTCAGCACCATTTCATTAGAGAAGAATTTCATTATGGATTTGGAGATTTGGTCTTTGACTAGATGCCACAAGTTTTGGGAAAAGAAAGCATTTAAACCATTTGGTTTAGGAGCTTTATTTGGGTTTAATTAAAATATGGCATTTTAAATGTCAAATAAGTTAAATAGTTTTAGAAGAAACTCTACTTGAACTCCTAAAATTCATGATATCTTGATACGTTTAAGTTACGTTACTGTTAGGATTTATACGTGAGGTAAATTGTTTTATGTTTCTTTTAAAGAGAATAGCACTATATATTTTTTTTTGAATTTCTATCCCCCTCTTTGAGATCACTACAGGAAATTAATACAATCCGCGACGTTTTATTAATAAAATGTCACGGATTGTAAAGACTTTTCGTGACGTTTTTAAAACGTCACGAAAAGTTTACATTTTTTGGTGACGTTTTATATAAACGTCACTAGTTTATAACATTTTTTGTGACGTTTTTTTATTAAAACATCGCGAAATAAAAAGTGTTACGTTTTGTTGAACAAAACATCGGGGTTGATTTGTTTCTTAATATTTAAAATTTCGCCAGTCGCGTTACTTTCCCACTTTCTTCTCTAACGTTTCTTCTTCGTTGGTTTTTCTCTAGTTTACTTCTTTCTCTGCTTTATGTTGTCCACGAATCAGTTGATTCTCCAGACCAGCGTTTGAGGGTAATTAGCTGATTACTCCAAACAAAAATGTCAAATTTGCCCCATCTCGCACTCGTCTCTCTCGTTTTCTCCATAAGGGTCTTGGTGTTTTGCTCTCTACTCTTCGTAAGCAAATGGAAATCATCCAAGTCAGGTTAGTGTCGACGAGATATGGTCATCGCAATTGGGGTTTTTGAGATTAGGGATTCGAGGAGCAAGATTTCTTCTTATGGGTGCAATTCATTGGTTATCAGAGCCATGGCCAAGAAGAATAACAACTCCTCTTCTCCT
>JANVCQ010020106.1:0-12506 GCA_025531925.1 Erythroxylum plowmanianum
AAAATCATAACTTATTATTCCATGATCCAAAAATTCTATACTTTATATCAAAATAAAGATCAAATCAAAATCTTCAATTGTCATGAAGAACTTAAAGGCTAATTCAACTTCTAACTAAATCAATTTCTCAGTCAAAGTTTCAGCCATAATTAATGGTCAACCTAAAGCATTTTTTTCAAACAAAGTCAACTTTATACTAAACTTTGACTGATCATAACTTTCACTCTTGCTATTGAAAAATTGCAAACTTTATAGCAACAGAAAGCTCTCATCATAAGCTACAAGTTTCAAGAAGACCATTTTCTCAAATTTTTTCTAAATCAAAAAGTCAACTCTCAAGTCAAACTTTCCATCACTATTCATCCCCAAAATTCAAACTTTCTAAATTCTTCAAATGTTCATACTTTTTTCTTTTTTAATTCTTGCTATTTAACTTCATTTCAATCAACTCATCCACTTGACGTTCATAACCAGTCCAAATTTATTCAAAACCCAAGGTTATCAAAATCAAACATTTCTTTTCTTATCAATTTCTTTTAAATATTAAGTCATCTATTACACAATACATACACAAAAACACTCCTTACATTTTATTTTAATAATTCAAATTTTCACTCAAAGATCGTGATCCAACACAGAGGGTGTGAATTATATCATCCGAGGGATAATTATGTATCAGCTGATCATAGTGGCAACGGAGAATGGGAGGAAGGTTGAAATGATGACAGATACTAGCGGTGGTGAATGCAGTGGGTGCTTTAACACCACGGAAGTTAATTTCCATGGCGTTATGGAATCTGGCATAAGTGTAGAAATGGCGAACGAATTTATCGTTACCTTGGCCTTGGTGTTTGACTAATCCTGTAAGTTGGGACTTTACAAGTTGTTACATAAAGGGATTGTTAGGGGGCTAAAGGAAAAGATCGCTCTTTGATAAATGGCCTAGTATCTACTTTTTTAGCTATTTCAGCAAGGTGAAACTATTTGAAGAATTGGAATCACTAGGAGGACTAGGGGGCAATAGGGGTACTACGGGTTGGAATCTGAACACAAGGCATTGTTCTACAAAAATGCACATTTAAATATAACTTAAACAAACGAGTAAACCAAACTATCCTAATCAAAATGAAACAAAAAGGAAAAATGGAAAAGAGAACAAAATAATAAACTTAATCTACCATAAACAATACAAAAACTAAGAAAAAATAATGAAGAGAAGAAAATACTTACGAAGAGGGAAGAAAAATGCAAAAAGAGTCGGAGAAAAGGAAACATGAGGAGCGCCGCGATAAAGAAAGAGGGATAGAGATGAGAGAGGGGGGTTAGGGGTGTTTCTGTAGGGTTTGGGGTGTGAAATGATGAAAAGGGACAGAGGGAATACGAAAGGTTAAAAGAAAATAAGGGTAGAAGGGTATATTCATCGCGTCAATTTTGCGCAGATTAAACTTTTGTTGTAGCAAACCCTAAAATTCACCACTGCGATCTTAACCTTAGTCGTGAAAACAACAAAATATCGATGTTTTGTTGCGGTGACATGAACTCACACCATGGAAAAATTAACCCGAAAGGAATATAAAAAAATGAGGTATGTTCACCGTGGAGATGCAGACTTCACGCCTCAACGAAGTTTATCCAAAAAAAATTATGAAGAACTTTCGCCGTGGTGAAATTTTCCCGAGAACAACATGAAGGAAAACAAGGTAAGTTCACTGTAGCGACGAGGACTTCACGCTGAGGCAAAGGCTACTCGAAAGGAAAACAAACAAAGCCAGAGATGAAAAACTTCATTCACAAACACAAAAAAGGCATAAGCTGGATACTCAGTTCACTTAGAAATTATATACAAAGTCTTTAGGCACCAAAACAACTCAAGAAAACAAAGTGCAACACAATGAATCACATCAATTGCCTCAAACATGGAAGATATATCATGCATCAAGTCAAAAAGCATATCGAGCATAAAACGGGAGAGGAATTATTAAATTTAAAAACTGCTTAAACTAAAAACTAAACCTAGGTCCTATGGAATTGGTTTCTCCCCCACACTTAGTCAACAACCTAATGAATCCATAATGTCATATTCAATCACAAAGCAAACGTAAGTAAACAAGTGAAAGGCAGAAATAACCTGATGATTACAGAGGGTCCTAGGTCTCCTGTGAACGTTTGATAGATAGCCATGTTGTGGTGAGACAACTTGACCACTTGCTACTTCGGTGTTAACGTCCATAATTCTAGATTCACCTGAAACATTAACGAAAAACCTTTCTCCCAAAGGGTCATCATTGACAATTAAAGAATTCAATGAGTTCAGCACAGAGCTAGAGTAAACATGTTGGAGTTCAAACTCAGAGCATGCATCATCAATAACAATATCAAACATATTAACTCCTAAAAGTGAATAATCCTCATGGGGATGTTTCATAGCTTTGTACATGTTAAAGCTCACTTATTGGTCTCCTACCTCCATAGTTATTGTACCTTCTTTCATGTTAATCATAGTACTAGCAGTCTTTAAGAAGGGTCTATCGAGAATCAAGGTAATGTCCTGCACAACTTTAGAAGACATGTCAAGTACATAAAATTCAACTGGAAAGACCAATTCCTTTACTTGGACCAAAATGTCTTCTATAACGCCTATTGGATACCTAAGAGACCTATATGCCGATTGTAACATTATAGATGTAGGCTTTAGACTTTTGACTGCTAATGATGTGTAGATAGACTTAGGCATCACATTAATGGCCGCCCCTAGATCTAACAAGGCTCCTCCTATGGTAATTTTTCCTATGATGTATGGAATGGTGAAAGATCCAAGGTCTTGGCATTTTATTGGTATTTGGGGTTTGAACAGTGCAGACACATTTGATCTAACTTGTACTCTTTCATTCGGTCTTAACTTTCTTTTTTTAGTGCACAGGTCCTTAAGATATTTAGCATATGCAGGAACCCTTTTCACTAGATCAAGCAAAGGGATGTTGACTTCTACTTTCCTGAACAAATCAATGTCATCTTTCTCATGTTTAAAATCAGTCATCCTTTTGCTAAGCAAATACGAATTGGGAAAAGGAAGGTCTTTCAGGCTTACCTCCTTGTCGTTTGTTTCATGGGCTCCTTACTTACTAGATTCTGGGTTGATTTCCAAATTCGCTTCCTTGCTCTTTAATTGTTTTGACTCCTTTTCAGTCAAAAGTGCTCTCTCCTTGAAACTTTCAGACTTTTTGACTCTCTCATTTGTTATAGGCAATTCTCTACTCTCAATATCCTCTTCGTCTTCTCCCTTATCTTGATTTCTGAACCTCACTTATTTCCCATTTTAGAGGGTTATGGCATTCAAGCTTTCGGGGTTAATAACAATATTGGAGGGGATAGTTCCACTGTTTTATGCTTAATTATCACTCATATTATTGGATAATTGAGTGACGTAGGAGTTGATATTCTCAGCCTTCATCTCCCATTGCTCCATTCTCTTTTCTAGAGCATTAAACCAAGCAACGTTTTTAGAAGAATCTTGTTGAATGAGGCAGGCTATTGCATTGAACTGGTTGTTATTTGAAGTCCTTTCCTCCTTAATCAGCTCCATCATATTATGAAGAAGTTGGTTAGTATCCTCCATTGGTAGGATAGTTAGAACTTGTTGTTGGTTGTGGAACTAGTTTGTGGAAATACCAGCTCCTCTACCTTGTTGAAATCTGTTCGGACCTCTTCCCTCTTCATTCCTCCAACTGAGCTTGGGATTTGCTTTCCATCCCTTGTTATAGGTGTTGGAATAGGGGTCCCATTTCTAATTAGGCCGACCCTGATATATAGCAGACACCTCTTCATAACAACCGGGGCAAACACTAGATATATGCATTACTGACCCACAAGTATCACAACTGGGTGCAGTAAGATCTATAGAAGGTGTTGGGTGATGCACACTCATGTTTTTCAGTTCTGTAGTGATGAAAGACAACTGTGAAGTCACTTTACTCTCCAAAGGGTCAACTTTAGACTCCATACTCTCTATTTTTCTGGATTGGGTTGTCGAAGATCCCAACTCATATACACCTCTGGTATCTCTAACATTGTACTGTTGATAATTTAAAGCCATCTTCTTGATTAAATCCCATGTATCTGAAGCTGTAAGGTCAATCAAAGAGTCTCCTAATGTTGCATCCAACATACCTTTATCTTGGTTTTTCAACCCATCATAAAAATACTGCACTAGCTACTCATCAGGTATCTGGTGGTGGGGGCATCTAGACAACAAGTCTTGAAAGAGGTTCCAATAGTCATAGAGTGACTCATCATAGTCTTGACGTGCTGAATAGATCTCCTTCCTCATTGATGAAGTTATGGAGGTCGAAAAATATTTCTCCAGGAATGCTTTTCACAGATTGACCTAACTATGGTAGGCATTCGCCACATGTCTTGAGAGGCTCATATATCACTCCCTTGCTTTTCCCTCCAAGGATAAGTGAAAAACCTTTCATAGTACTTGATCAAGTGAAGCTCCCACATGTTTCATATTATGACAAATCATAGACAAAGATTGCAAATGGATGTAAGGATCTTCTCCTGTCAAGCCATGAAATTTAGGAAGAGAGTTAATGAGCAATCCTTTAACTTTAAAATTCACGTCAAAATTAGGACAAGCAGCAGTAAATGGGTCATATTTCACATCATAGGTAGTTGCTTCCCTAATGGTCCTTTTTCTTTGATTTCCATTATTCTCGCCAACTCGCTCCTGCTCCCCATTACCTCCATTATCACCATTCCTAGGTTGATTAGCATGGTTTTACAGAAAAGTTGGGTTCTCAGCCATTATCACTCCTTCTATCGATTCGCTCTCACTACTTGGCCTATTAGACTCCTCTTCAACAACTACCTGGCTTCTCTCTTTTCTCTCCTCTCCTTTCTAATCTTTCTCAAATGTCTCTCAATTTCAGGGTAGAAAGGCAAAAGTTTGGCTTTCTAGGGCATGCATGGGAACAATTCAAGTGAAAATAAAATGTAACAAAATTTACTTGCAAGCACACAAAGTCAAACAAAAAGACGAGATGTGATGGATGCAAGTGTTTAGGTGTGTGAAAGTATGTATGCATGTAAAGTATGTATATATTGAAAAACAAACAAAGAAATGTTCAAAACTTTGTGGATGTAAAAATGCTAAGTATGAAAAGTACAAAAAGTTCAATATCCTGTTTGTTTATGTTTTAAAAATTTTTATGCTAAGTAAAGAAAATGAGATCCTATACTATTGACAAGTATGAAAGTAAACTATCTAGAATGCAATATAAATAAAGGTTCCTAACCTCACTTAACAGCAAAAATGATAAAAGCTAACCTAGAGAACCAATTGCTTGGTTCCTCGGCAACGACGTCATTTTGAACCGGACCTTTGTTCATACCTTTGGAGGTCAAATCAAAAATATAATCTAAGGATTGCAATATAGGATGCAACCTTGGGTCATCTCACTTAATTGGAACCTAAACGAATTGACCTAAGCTAACCTATATGTCATGAAATGCAAGCTAAATTGGTAAGGAAGGAGTTTTTGATCTCCGGAAACCTTAACTGAATTAAAAGGAATTGTAAGAAAAATGTGTAAAATGTATTTTTGGATTTTTGGGAATGGAAAAAATAGAAAGATAAAGACAAAGTTTAAATGGTGATAGTATCCCTTTGAAAATGAGCTTTGGCTATCATAGTTTGAAATCAATTTTCGATGGGAGTGGGAATCACTAATTTTCAAATGAGTAAACCTTAAAGAACTCTTTAAGTCCAAGATCTTAATCAATGAACTCCATTTCTTAAGACCTTGTTAAATGCCCTTAGTGTGTGTAGTGGGTAAGTCAATGCAACAAGTCATTTTGGGATCTCAAATCAACTCAATATCAAACACTACTACGCAAGATAAAAGAGATTCAACAAGATAGCAAATAGACATATTTAAGACTTCATATATATAAGCTCAAATTTTTACATCAACAAATCCTAACCACACATTGAATATCCAACACTTGATTAAACTATAATCAAGAATGTTCTACTATAAATTACAAATCCTAAACCTAGAAGTTCATAAATCATAACTAAACATGGATTAAGATACTCCCCTTTTAAGCTCGTTGAACTCAAGTCATTGCTAAATCTTCAAAAGGAGAGAGGTGCATAGCCACGTATAGCTCCAAGAGACTTCACAACCTAGAACCCACTGGAGATACCCATGGTAACAATCGACAGTGGAAAAGTGGAAGAAAATGGTATGGAAGAGAGAAGACGATGGTATGCGTAGATGGAGATGAATGAGATGATGGTATATCAGTATGAAGTGTGTCGGCTCCCTCCTCTCTTGTTACTTAGCCTAAAATAGGTTTTTTTTCATAAAATGGGTTAATGGATCGGGTTGCGCAGTCGGTTAGTTTGCTGAAAATGGTCCAGGTTTGTGCCAATTCGAAGATTTCGCCGTGGTCGAGAGGATGAGTTCGCTGTAACGAACTTTTCTTGCAAGATTTATTAAGTTAACTTCAGCTTTCGCTGCAGCACAAACATTATCTTCACCGCGGTGAACTTTTCTTGAAAGTTCTCTTCAGTAAATCTCCATATTTCACCGTGATGAAACATCAACGTCGGCATGACAAACTTACCTGTTGCCCTCGTTGACTTGTTGTCTTGTCATCTTGGCCTTGGCTTTACTTCTTAAATCTCCTACAATGAAAATAGTAGTTTGTAGTATCAATTGTTCTAAAAAATCAATTTAATGCAATTACTAATTATTTGTGACAATTTTACCCTCAAACTACATAAATTCAAGGCAAGCACTCAAGAGTTAAATTAAGCACAAAATCTGAAAATAAGAGCCAAGAAGTATAATAAAAACCATGAAATTTTCACCAATTGATATAGGAAATTTGGGTTCAATCACTTGTCTAATTTAGATATAGTGCTTCAAAGATATGAGGATTCTTATCTAGTCTTAAACTAGGAGAAGTGTCATTTCATGGTCCAACAACGAATTGTATTGGGCTATAAGATTTCATACAAGGGGATTAAAGTGGATCGAGCTAAGACCAAAGTGATTGAAACAATAAGGGCATCTGAGCTTTCCTTGGTTATGTAGGGTTCTGCAGATGATTCATCAAGGATTTCTCTCTTATTGCTAGACCTTTAACTTATTTATTACTTAAAGATGTGCCTTTTATATTTAATGATGCTTGTTTGGAAGCTTTTAACAGGTTTAAGAAGGTACTTACAACAGCACTTATTCTGACATCGCCCGATTGGTCTCTTCCTTTCGAGAGTATGTATGATGCAAGCGATCATGTCATTGGCTATGCCCTTGGCTAGTGAAAGGAAAAGAGGTTGCACGCCATCTATTACATAAGCAAGACCTTGACAGAAGCACAACTGAATTACACAACTACAAAAAAGGAGTTGCTTGCTGCGGTATTTACATGCGAGAAATTTCATTCTTATCTTTTAAACTCACCTGTTCTTATTTTTACAGATCATGCGGCATTATGATATCTCTTTGCTAAGAATAATGCCAAGGCTAGGCTCATCCGGTGGGTGTTTCTACTATAAGAATTCAACATTGAGATTAGACAAGAAGGGAGCAGAAAATGTTATAGTAGACCACCTATCATGACTTGAAGGGGGCACCATGAAGAAGAAGAGGAAATTGAGGAGAGCTTTCTTGATGAGGCTTTAATGATGGTAGAAAATCCTTTTCGTCCTTGGTTTGTAGATATTGCAAGCTACCTCTCAAATGGTATTCTTCCTTATGATCTCTCATATCAACAAAGGAAGTGTTTCTTATTCCAATGTTCTCGCTATATTTGGGATGACACTTTGTTATATAAAATTTGTGTTGATAATATGATTCACAAGTGTGTCCCTAAAGATCAAAATCTTGACGTTTTGACTCAACGTCATAGTTCAGTGTATACAGGACATTATGGAGTGAACAAGATGACGACTAGTATCTTAAAATGTGGGTTCTATTGGCCAAGTTTGTTCAAGGATGCCTGAAATTTTGAGTTACAATGTGATAGACGCCAGAGAGTGGGCAGGGATGAGATGCCCCTTTTTAACATCATGGAAGTAAAAATATTTGATATGTGGGACTTGGATTTTATGGGACCATTCTCATCTTCCTTAGATAACACATACATACTGGTTAGAGTTGATTATGTTTCAAAGTGGGTTGAAGTCGTAGCTACTCCAACCAATTATGGCAAGGTAGTGCAAAGATTTATCAGGAAGATTTTCACTAGATTTAGAGTATCTAGAGTGATAATCAGTGATAGAGGGAGTCATTTTTACAACAAACCTTTTGAAGCTTTATTGAAAAGAAATAATGTGCATCATCGAGTGGCAACTCCTTACCATCCACAAATGAGTGGCCAAGTGGAAGTGGTGAACAGAGAATTGAAGAAGGTTTTGGAGAAGGTAGTGAGCACTTCAAGGAAAGATTGAGCTTTGAAGTTAGATGATACACTTTGGGAGTATAAGACAGCCTTCAAGACACCCATAGATACTACTCCATATAGACTTATGTATGGTAAGGCTTGCTATTTACCTTTGGAGTTGGAGCATAAAGCCTATTGGGCAATTCTAAAATTGAATATGGATTGGACGCTTGCAGGTGAGAAGAGATTGTTACAACTTGATGAATTGGAAGAGTTAAGATTTGAAGCTTATGAAAATGCTAAGTTTATACAAAGAAAGAGAAAAAAAAGTGGCATGATGCTCACATTAAAAAGAAAAGGAGTTTAAGAGTGGGGACGTAGTGTTTTTATTCAATTCACGACTTCAGCTATTTCCTAGAAAGCTCAAGTCAAGATGGAGTGTACCCTTTAAGGTCTTTCAAGTGTTTCCCCATGGAGCTTTGGAGTTGGAAAATGACCAGGGTGAGCATTTAAGGTCAATGGGTATAAGTGCAAGCTATACCATAGAGGGATATACTCACAAGAAAGGGAAGTCATCTCTTTCCTTTCTTCCAATCTTTCATGAATGCATATGGAATGGTCAAGCTAATAACCTTAACTTAATATGTTTACCTTTCTTTTTTTGTCTTTATTTACTTGTTTGTTTGATTTGTTTGGTTTTGATTATGTTTGGTTTGAGTTTGCTATGATCTCTTGGTGTTTACTTTTTGAGTTTTAACTTGTTTTCTCTTCAAATATCTTGTTGGTTAAGTGATTTTGATGTGTTTGTAGGTTACTTGAATGTTGGGAATGCATGCTAAGCTTAGAAAAGGGCTGAAAAGCTGAAAAATTAAGATTGGGTGTCTATACAGTGCCCACAATTGTGGGAAAGCTCTTCAAAAAGTTTCTGGAACCTTAACCCACGATCGTAGGAAGCATAAGGATTCCCACGATTAGGGGATCCCTAGCCTGAAGAATTTAAAAAAACGTCATTCTTCCTTCTTTCTTCATCTTTTCACATTATCTCACTCTAAAACCTGAAACCAATGCACCTAAACCTCAGTAAACAATCTTGGTGTTTTCTCCACTTTTTCCATTATTATTCACTCCCTTAACACTTATTTCACATTACCCACTCAAGAATCCAAGGATTTGGTAAGTTTTTCTCTCTTTCTCTCTAAAAAACATGCTAATCTCTCTCTTAACTATTTTTGCAAGTTTTTCTCCTTAAATGGATCCAAGGAAGCTTCTAGCTCATAAACCAACTGATCAACTACACCTCCAAGTCTCTAGAGAAGGTAAATGTGATATGGTGGCCACTTTTTGTGCCCCATTCCTTATTTTTTTGGAAGAAGGTATGAGATTATGGGATTTTAAGGATAGAGAGTTATTGCATCCTAGGTACCTTGATTTTAACCTGTTAGAAACTCTAGGACTAAGGCGTAACATTGAAAGGTTAGCTGCAAATATTAGTTGGGGTCGTTTAATTTATTTTGATGTATTGACATACTCTATAATGACTATAAAATTTTTCATCACTATGTGCTACAATATTAAAATGGACATATTTTGGTTTAGGATAGGTGGCCATACATATAGGTTAAATTATACTGTCATTCATGCGCTCTTTAAATTGTCTAACACCAAAGTTTTGGATGACCATAATGATTTTAATGCGGATGATTATTGGAAGATCCTTATAGGTGAAAACACTTTTGACTCTAGGAATGAACCCAACACTTTGATTCATAGCACCAAGCACTTACTTCTTCACAAGTTTATGTGCCTAATTGTTTTTAATAAAACTAAAAGCAATAAGTGTTCGGCTAAGGAACTTTTCTTTGTTTGGTGTATGGATCGTAAATTTAAAGTGAATACCCCTTATTGCATTTTTTGATCTATTGTGGGTTCCATTACTAAGAAAATCTCATATTTTGGCATGGCTTACATTGTTACTGCTTTGGATTTGCACTACAATCTTGATTTGGATGGTGTGTAAATAGCTAGACTTGATATGTTTAATATACCTTATTTGAGACGCTTTGAAATTTTGGAACCCCATTTTATAGAGCTTCAAAATCCTTAAATATGCACTACTATTAACAACAAGAATGGCAAGGATGCAGCCACTTCTTAACTATCCTCTTCTCAGGTGCCCCTGGAGCCCCAGGAGGAAGTAGTTAAAGATGAACCAACCGTAATATCAAATGTTGACAAGTTCCAGCAAATCCTTAACCAAATGGCCAAAAACCATCCACAAATGACACTACAAATTAATGAGATCTGCACCCAGATGAGACAAGTGCATAAGGAGTAACGGTACATCAAAAAGAAATTCATCAAGTTCATCTAGATGAAGAATATTGAAGTCCCTTCACCTACGCCTTCACCGTCACAATCTCCAGGAAGCTTTCTAACCCTTTACTTTTTACGTTGTTTTATTTACATTGTTAGTTGTTTTACTTGCTTGTTTGTTTGATATTGTGTTTTGTATTTTGATTTCCTTTTGTGGTTGCCTTGTCACATTAAGGAAAATGTGTTGTCCATGTTTGGGAAGGTGACATTTGCTTTGTCAATTGCATTGTTTTAGTTTGTTTTAGTCACTATTTGCATTTTGTTAATTAGGATGCATATTTTAGGCATATTAGGTTGTTGTTTTATGTTGTTTTGTTTTAGCAATGGAACCATACTTAAATCATTTTGATTTTTTTTGCCATAAGAATCTATCATGCTATTTGGAATGAGATTGAATGCATGCTTGAACTTAGATAAAGCTATTTATGTAAAGAGTAAACCATGCTGAGTGATGAAAAGTAGTTGGTTGCATAAGCTTACTTAGAATTTGACACTTGAGCAATGAGGTAGTGTAGAGATGCATAATGAATTTTCATTTAAGCCAATGTGAGGATTGAGCCTATATGACTCTATCTACAGTCATTTTATTTCTTTGTTTGTGTGATGTTTCCTTAGGTTATTACCTTCAAAACTTGCTTTGAATCGGTTTGAGTCTACTGGATGCCTACTTAATAGAGATGATTAAGGCCTTTTTGTGTTAACCTTTAGCTTAAATGACCTACCTTTTATTATACCTTGCTACCTCCTTGAGTCTTAACCCTTTTGTTTCTTGAAAACACCCCACATTTTAATCCAAAACCTCATTAGCCTAGCCTTTCATAAGTTTAGTAGAGTGTTAAGTGATGCATTAGTCTAAAAAAGAAACAATGAATAATATAACATCTAAATGCATTGTGATCCAAAAGTAGAAGTATCACTCAACTCATCTCGAAAAAAAGGAAGAACATTTTAGTAGCATCAATAAGTGCGAAGTAGTAGTATATTTACATTTGTGTATCTTAGAAATATGTTTTGTTATCCCTTTGTTCACTTATTACTTTATGGATGCTTGTATTAAACCCTTTACCCAAACTTACCACATTAAAACTCGAAGAAAGTCCTTTTGATCTATTTATGTATATAATCATTGTAGAGGAGAATTGGTGTAGCAAGCCTATAGTAGTGTAGTTTCCTGTAGGGAACTTGAGCGAAACACTAACCATCAAACACCTCAGAGAAATGAGTAAAACCATGAGGAATATTCATTTTGCATTTGTACTTATTTTTGAGTGATGGTGCCATAAGTTGAGTTTGCTTATATACACTAAGGAGAAGTAGTCATGATATGTGTAGCAGCTTTTAGCCGAACTTTAAGGGATTACATGCTTTGATATTTGTGGAAATGAAGCGATGTAATTGATTGGTTGTTTGATTTTGCTTGAGGACAATTAAATATTCAAGTGTGGGGAAGTTGATAGTTGTGCATTAGTATGTGTTTTTCTAAGTATTTGACATGTGTTTCTTGCATAACAAGTTGTTATTGTTGTGTTTTAGGACTTATTTTGTGTATTTTTGTTTAGTTTGATCTTTATGATTGTTCTTTTATGTTTGATGTTGGTTTAGGGTAAAAATTGATCATTTTGGTGTAGGAATGGAGGGTGGTCATTATTGGCCCCTGAATTTTTTTTATTTGATTAAGCATGATTAGATTAATTTTTGAGGTCTTGATAGACTTATGTGTGTTGGAAATTAATTAA
>JANVCQ010020145.1:0-12504 GCA_025531925.1 Erythroxylum plowmanianum
CACAATTCATATCCGAAAACACTCATTGAATTCATTTTAATATTTCTAATTTCCACCGAAAGTTCGGGGTCCAACACATTATCCTTCTTTTGAAGTTATGATTTCCCTACAAGGACCTCCACATTAACTTTTCAATTGCCTTCACTACAACTTTAGGTAGGAAAATACTAGGAGACCAATAAACTTGTAAGGAATTTAACATATATTTAATTAGTTAAAGTCTTCCCTTAAAAGATAAAAATCTATTAGTCCAATAAATTAACCTCTGTTGTATTCTTACCACTAAAGGATAACATTAATAGAAATAAATCCTTCTTATAGTGATAAGTAGGCCTAGATTGCACAATGGAGATTGTTTCCTTTGCATAAAAGAGAATACAACTATCTCAAGTTTTAATCCGTTTGCATTATTAGCCAATACAAAATGACTCATTGCTAGATTGATTACTAATCCAAAAATTTCCCAAGTTGCTTAAGAGAGGACACTAGAATCTTAATTGAACTAGGATGTTTGCATAAGAGCAAGAAATCATTAGCAAAACATAGATTGATTAGAGCTACCTTCTTACATTTGTTATGAAATTTGAATCCTTTTTCCTTCTCGACATTTTAGTGCAATAATAGAGTTAGGACCTCTATATAAAGGATGAACAAATATGTAGACGTAGGGTCACCTTGTCTAGGCTCTCTTGCTCCTTTGAATAATCTCATTGGTACCCCCATTCACTAGTACAAAATAGGAAGTGGTGGTTATACATGGCTCCACCCATTTAATAAATCTAAAGGGGAATCGCATTAGCTCCAACACCATAATAATAAACTTCCACTCCAGACAATCAAAGGCCTTCTTGAAGTTAATTTTGAATGCTCAATTTGGTGGGGAATTCCTCCTTTGGTACCCTCTTAGAAGTTCCTGAACAATGGAGATATGTTCCCTTATTATCCTTCCTTGTATAAACACATTTTGGTTATTACTAACTAGCATTTCCAATACTACTTTAAGCCTATTTTTTACTATTTTAAAGATCACATTATATAGAAAACTAGAATAAGCAATATTTAGAGCATGCAATATGTTTGAACTTATAAAAGGAATTAAGGTTGCTTGTTTTGGGAAATAAGAAAAGGAAGGTTTTGTTGATCTATTCTAGCAATACATTAGCAATGAAGAACTCATTCACAGCTTGCTTAACCTTCCTTCCAATCTCTACCTATGCTTTCTTAAAGAAGAAACCATTTAGGCCATCTGATCTCGGAGCATTGTTCAGAATCATTTGGAAGATCATATTTTCAATCTTAGCATCTTGTATAAGTCTGATAAAATTAAGAGCCTCTTCTTAAGATAACTTCTTCGAGATGAAGCTGTTTACAATTGAGGGGTACTTGAAATACTTAGAGATTGACCATAGAATGCACTAAAGTATTCCCCAGCCTATTTAATTTTTGATCATGATGGTTTAGGAGATTGCCATCTTTAGCTTGGATTGAACAAATTCTACTGTTATTCTTCCTACCTAGTAATGAATTAAAGAAGAACTTATAAAATTTATCATATTCCTTCAACCATTTAACCCTCACTCTCTACTCCAGTAGGCTTTCATAATTCTTTACAGCCAAGAGGTGACTGCTCAGTTTGTCTTTCTCCTTGTTCAATAGTGAAGGGTCCCCAGGGTTACTAAAAAGCTACCCTTGAATTTTAGATAAGTCCATCTTAGCTCTGTCAATAGCTTCATTACTAAAGGATCCCTTTTTAGCATTTAACATTTTCATTTCATCCTTTATTACTCTTAGCCTTTGAACATATATGAATTTTTTAGTATCATACATTTCCTTCAACATTCATGCCCTATCAGCCTCTTGAAACCTTCCATATCAACCAAAAAATTGTTAAATTTCAAAGGCGTATAATAATCTATTTTTGAAACATACCTTTTTATCTTGGTTGGAGTGTGATTAGAGAAGAGAGGGTCAAGGAAGGAGGCGGAGGTCATTAGATATTGAATTAGCCAACTCTGGTTAACTAGTACCCTATCCATATATCTATGTTTCTGATTTGATAACTCATATCCATGATCAGTAAAACGTGATTATCAATCATAACACATACTAGCCTTAATTCATTATTGTTCCACGAATAACGATCGACCAGGGACAGTTTAGAATAATATTATAATGCTTATGGTTTTACTATCAAGTCACATACATGATGACATAAACCTAATACTATTCATGAAATG
Source organism: Erythroxylum plowmanianum (assembly GCA_025531925.1). Classification (NCBI taxonomy): domain Eukaryota; kingdom Viridiplantae; phylum Streptophyta; class Magnoliopsida; order Malpighiales; family Erythroxylaceae; genus Erythroxylum; species Erythroxylum plowmanianum. Next base: position 2,238 of record JANVCQ010020145.1, read on the forward strand.
TAAATCACATTACATAAACCATATACATGCATATATAAAAGAATACCTCATAATATCTTATTAATAAGTCATAATGTTAGTACAAAAGTCACATATGTTCATTGGCCTAGGGCACAATACTAACAATCTCCCACTTGCACTAGGCCCAATCGGTCAAATATCTAATGCCCATGGACCTCATATGACTCTCATGCTTAGGCTGTAGAAGAGGCTTAGTAAGTGGATCAGCAATGTTGTCATTTGTACCCACTTTGCATATCTTCACGTTTCCTCTCCCAATGATCTCTCTAATCAGATGGAAACGTCTGAGTATGTGTTTGGATCTATGATGTGAGTTTGATTCCTTAGCCTGTGCTATAGCCCCATTATAATCTCCTTTTAAGAACTTCTTACCTATAGGTATCCACCTTTTCCTTGAGATATCAAAGATGGCTTCCATTAGTATAAAACATAGGCATTATACTAAAAAAGGCTCCATTTTCTCCCAATCTCAAGACTCGTATACTCTTTAGCATATTTTACATTGACTCCATGTATACATACAACCTTGCATATCCAACCATTTTCCTTTTTCTAGTATTACATCCATATAAAGAGGAATTCTCAAATAGCTAGGTATCATGCTAAGGCCCTTGGTAATCCAATGTTTGAGTGAAATATTATATAGATACACCCATTTAGGAATAACTTGGTTTTTGATAGAATTTTCCTGAAATCCTAGTCTTTATGGTTGTAGAAATAAAGTTTGGTTTAAGGTATGCTAGGGGCCTCCTCCATAATTGTCATTGTTGAATCTTTAGAGGTAAAGGTAAATAATAACATATTTTTGTCAATTATGAGTACTTCAAGTAAACCTCTATTCTTTTATGTTATTTGAACCCATTTTTGAATAAATAAAAACGCAAGTCTCCTATCCCAAAAGACGTTAATCAAGGAAGCTTCCCAAATTTTCACACCACCTTAGAGAAAATCAAGTTAAGGGGAAACCAGTAATCTACCAACTTCTTCTTTCAAAGGGCAATAATGTAAGGTACAATCCTGGCCCTCCCTTATTACTTATTTCTAGCTTCTCCTAACTTGTTAATGAAGAACATGAGCATCCTTAGGAACATTTAGAGAAGGAATATAAGAAGCTTTTGCACCTTTTGAGGGCAAAAGAGGGAATTTAGTAGTAGATAAGGAAGCAGACAAGAGTATACTCAATAAGGAAAAGTTCAAGGGTATCAAGGATTGCTTTTCCTAAAGTAATTCCTAGAAAAGGTAGTTTAGAGGTTGAAGATAGAATGCAAGAATAAGCAAACAAGAAAAAAGATAAGGGAAGGAAAAATGAGTGAAGGGTGAGCCAATAAAGTCTCTAGAGGTTGAGTTGGTTGAGTGCTAGTTCTATGAAATTTTGGATGGTAAATCACTTCAATCTAATTAATTGGCCATTACTTGACAATTGTTAATTAAACAATGTAAATTTTCCATCATAATCTTTGATATCTTCTAATAATTTGTATCCATTTTTCTTATCTTTCCAGTGACTCTTGAATCAAATTAATTAGATATTCATAGAGAAAATAATGATCAAAATATTCTTACAACTTTAAGAGAGATTTGACCAACTTAAATAACATTTTCAAAGTTTGAATCATTTCTTGGACATTATAAAATATGAACTTTAACTTTCGAATCATCTTTTCAAGACTTGCTTATCCAATTTAATCTTTAGTCACCTTTTAGTGTTACTAATTATCACTTACATAAAGTCATTAGTACTTCGTTGTCTTTTTATCATCAAAATCATAGGTTTGACCCTATTTGGTCCAATGATCTACTCCTTTTTATGATGCCATAATCAATGTATGTTTTTCAAATGGTATTAAAGATTACTATGCAAATATATATATCATTTTTAATAGTATAGTCTAGTGTTCAAGTGAAACTCTATATAGATTCACCTATATAGGAACAACTTGGTTTTTGATAGAATCTATCTAAAACCCTGGTCTCTATGGCTATAGAAACAAAGGTTGGATCAATATATGGCTAGGGGCCCTCCTCCACAACTATCATTGCTGAATCTTTCGAGGTAAAGGTAAATAATGATTTATTTTCTTCATTTATTAGTACTTCAAGTAAATCTCTATTCTTCTATATTATTTGAACCCATTTTTGAATAACTAAAAATTCAAGTCTCCTTTCTCAAAAGAAGCTAATCAAGGAAGCCTCCCAAAATTTCACACCATTTTGGAGAAAATCCAGTTAAGGGGAAACCAGTAATCTGCCATCTTCTTCTTTCAAAGGGTAATAATGCAAGGTACAACCACGGCCATCCCCTATTACTTATTTCCAGCTTCTCCTAAATTGTTATTGAAGAACACGAGAATGCTTAGCAACATCTAGAGAAGGAAGAGAATAATTTTTTACACCTTTTAAAGGTGAAAGAGGGAATTTAATAGTGGAAATGGGAGCAGACAATAATATACTCAATAAGGAAAAGTTTAGGGGTATCAGGGATTGCTTTTACTAAAGTAATTCCCATAAAATTGAGTTAGTTTAGAGGTTGAAGATATCATGCAAGAATAAGCAAATGAGAAAAAAAGATAAGGGGAGGAAAAGTGAGTGAAGGGTGAGCGAAAAAAGACTCCAAAGGTTGAGTTGGTTAAGTTCTCGTTGTACGAAATTTTGGATGGTAAATCACTTCAATCCAATTAATTGGTCATTAGTTTACAATTGCTAACTGAACAATGTAAATTTTCCATCATAATCTTTACTGTCTTCTAATGATTTGGATCCCTTTTTCTTATTTTTCCAATGACTCTTGAATCAAATTAATTCAATATGTATAGAGAAAATTATGATCAAAATATTCTTATAACTTTAAGAGATATTTGAACAACTTAAATAACATTTTCAAAGCTTGAATCATTTCTTGGACATCACAAAATATGAACTCTAACTTTTGAATCATCATTTTAGGACTTGCTTATCTAGTTTAAGCTTTAGTCACCTTTTAGTGTTACTAATTATCACTTACATAAATTCATTAGTACTTTGTTATCTTTTTATCATCAAAATCATACGTTTGAACCTATTTCGTCCAATGATATGCTCCTTTTTATGATGTCATAATCAATATGTGTTTTTCAAATGGTATTAAAGATTACTATGTAAGTACATCTATCGTTTTTAAAAGTATAGTCTAGTGAATACTAGTACCAATTATGCAAGGACTATAAGCATTAATAATAATTATTTTTCTACTTTCAAATTTAATAAAAGGAATGATTGAAGTGAAGTGAATACTTATTTGAACTAAAATTTTTAATATAAAAAATCTTACTTTTAATAAATTCAATTGCCTTAATCCCTTCCCCTTTTTCTCTATCTACAGTAACTTTCCCCTTCCTTAAACAGTAACTTACCTGTTTTAGTAAGTAACTGGTGACTCACTGGTATCTTTCCTCCTTGTGCAAGTCTAATGGAGACTCCCATTGGAGAAAGCTTGAAAGTATCCTCTATTCTAGAGGTTCAATAGGATGTAGGTAACTTGTTAGACTCTGAGTTCCCTTCCATTCTCAAATCCTTAGAAGCGAGTAAGGGTCAAGGTAAGAATTTAGTCCCATAAAGGGTGGTTAACAAATCCTAGAGTAGTGTGGTACTAGCAGAAATTCCCTCCCAGAAGCCAAAACTTTTCCACTCTACCTTAGTGAATAAGGTAGTATCCCCACTTGTGGAGTTACTGTAGATAAGAGATAAAACTTGGTCTTGCAGTTTGATTGATTTCTTCATAAATAAAACTTAGTCTTGCAGTTTGATTATTTTTTAATTGCACTAGCTTTCTTTGTCCCTGGGCTTTAGGAGGTGATAGTATAAATTTGAAATCAATTGGTAGGATCTAAGGGGAGGAGAGCTTGAGATAATTCTTTCTAACTCGTCCCATAATTGTTTTCTTTGTAACTACTAGTTAGAAGCATATATCAATATGAAAGCCAAAGTAGATTGGGTGTGCTTTATAATAACTTCATAGTGGGTATGTCAATCTCAAATAGACTAGTTTAATAGTTAAAAAAAAGTGGGATCTAAGGATAGAATAGTCCTAACATTGTAATGAGTGGTATGGTTGTTAATTGTGATCCATTTCTTCTTCAAATATTGTAGCCCTTTTTAGAATTGATCTTTTTTAATTTGTAGTCTTAATAAGACCAATAAAATGAGAATTTATAAGGATTAAAAAAATGCTTAAGATCTTTTATTTATTTGGCCTATTCAGGTCTCTAACATTTGATACCAAAAACTTATCTAGAATGGGTGGTATTAGCTCTTTTCTTATTATTTTTCTACAATCCTACTAGTACTTGGCTTAAGGTTGCAACTATTTAGAAGTAAGCTTACCTCTACTTTCTCAAAGAAGATACAGGCCTCCACTATAAGACCTCATTCACTATTATTTGGTTTGCTATTAAATTCTCTTTCAATATAGAAGTTATAACTTCATCGGTCTTTTTTCAATGATGCCATCAATGTGGGGTATATGCATATGCTTGGCACTAAAGAGTATGTATAGTTTTTTTTTATATATGTCCAAATATCTTTGAAGGATCACAAGTTAGCTTTAGAGGATCACTAGATCACTCACTTATGATAGGTTGGGCTTAGGTCCTAATATCTCCATCTGCTTTAAGCTTCTAAAAGAGTAAGGCTCTTAATTTTTTACTGTAATAGCTGGTTTCCAAAACTTACTGATGGTTAGAATGTTAGACTTTTGAGTCTAATGTGTACTTTTTGTACTGTATAATGTACTACGATTGAGTTTAAAATTGTTGTGTATGATTTACCTGAATTTGTAATGTTAATGACATATATGACTTATTATGATTGTGAAGGAAATAAGTATTTGGAATGCTTAAGTTATATTGATGCCTCAGACTGTATTTATATGATTGTTCTAACGTACCATTTCTATAGTGTATATTCTCAACTATCCGAGGAAATGTTTGGGCATATGCACTATGGGTATGGTATGTTACATTTGTCCTCCATACTTTCACCATACCTTTTCTCATAGGTTTCCATAGATAAGTAGCTTGGATATAGTCCACCTCTAATTTTCCTTCCTTATTAATCCTCATTTTCCTGACAAAATAGGGAAGCTTTTTCTCTAACTCAAGATTAAGTGACCTTCCTAATAAGCTCGAAATATAGCTTAATCCTTTTAAAAACCAGTATTTTAATCGAACCTTATAGAAATTAACCTAGATTGGGATAGCTTTTAGTTTTATTCTATCCAAAGATATTCATGGTCTCCATTTTTGCACTAGTATTGGTTTTACTTGAATATGACACGGTCCCATGTCTATAATCTTTTGTGACATATACTCAGTAGAAATTCTAAAAGTACAGAAGTGATCTTTACTAATCAAGGTATTCAACAGGCCAGAATTTCTCCAGTTGTTGTTTGCCCACTACTAAATAAGAGGAAAAGCTTAATGTTTTTCAAGAAAATAACTAACAAATGCTACTTGCCATTTTTGCAACACCTCCAATGGTGGAGAGATCATGGCAACTTCAGTCTAATGTAACTGACCAAAATTTTTGGACTCGATCCTAAGCTTAAGGAGTAGGTTTAGCGATGTTTAGAGTTTTAGGGTTAGGATTGGCTGGTGAAGGAAAGGAAGTGGTTAAAGGAAGACTTGGGTTTGGTGTAAGGGATGTGACATCGGTGTCAAGGTCTGGTGGAGCTAGGGAAGCTATACCAAAAACAAAAGCAACCTGACAAAAGTGAGAGGTGGGAAACAAAAATAGCAAAACACATAATATGAATATTACATATTGACCAATCAAATTTTACTGAAATGATGATTTAACTCAGCTTTTGAATCTGATACAATTTAATTAATTCAAACTCAAACTAATAATTTAAAGTAATAAATTACAATAAATTATTCAATGTGGATTAGTTTAATTTGTTTGGTTAGAATTAAAATTTCCATCAAATTTTGATTTTAATTTGGATTCTCCTCAATTGCTTTTAAGGAGTTCAACTTCTCTGTAGAAAATTCATTTTATGCTTCCTCATCATTTGTTGAGTCATTAGGATCTAACTAGACATTAGGTTTAGCAATACCTATAAGCTCATTGTATTCTCGTATAGTGAATAGTTTACCAATTAGTTTCCATGTTTGTTTCCCCATATGAAACTTCTAGTGATAAGAGACTTGAATCTCAACTTTCACTGATTCATTAGCCATATTTAACTTCATCACAAGTAGTGACTCAGGGAGTAGCTTCTTAGAGTTAACCTCCACACAAACTCTTAAACAACAAACTTTTTATAAATTGGAACTAGTTGAATCAAAAGCTAAAAGCCATCCAATTGAGCTAGCTATAAAGATTAGTCCATATAATGTCCAATATTCCAAAAGAATATTGTGTAGGTTTATCCACAATGGGATGGTGTCAATGCATGATCTGTCAAACTCTAGAATAGATGACCACTTTTAGAGGAACATTGGTTGCCCATTCATATGCCAAGGTCCAAATTTCCTGACTTTATTCAAGTTTTCGTCATTTGTAAAATTTAACAAAAAGGAATCATCTTCAATTAACAAGATCATGTTAAGCCCCTTACATTCCCATCTGGCCTATGCCCAATTACATATTAATAGGAATGATGGTCTCTTGCTGAGGAAGAATCTTACAAGTGTGTTACACTAGTGTTTTGCTCCCTTCCGCAACATCTCCAGAGATGGAGTTATAACACCAATCAGTAGAGCATCCTGAAAGTATTTTGGCTTTTCTTGAGTGGATTAAGTTGCAACTATGTTACTCCATGATCCTTTTACTTTTTCTGAGTTTTGTTTATTCTACGATCTCATTTTCATTAACTCAAGCAGAGATGGAAAACGTTCAAGCAATTTTTCTAGAGGAATGAAGCCTCCCTCTGAGGCTTCTATAGAGTTTCCTGAAGTGGCAAGCAATTTGATTAGCCTTGAAACTAGTGGGGCAAGCTTCTAAAAAGGGAGAGTGTTGTGAGCCTTGGGAGGGAACACTGAACACTATTCGTCTGGGGGAACATTGTTCACTAGTAGAAAAGACAGAGTTCTTATAGATAAATGCATTAATGTATTAATGAAATTTCCATTATTTAGTTATTAATTCTTTGTTTTTAGTTTAATTATTAGTTATTCATCCTATTATTTACCTTAAACAAAGTTTACAAGAATTGTTAGGTTATTACTATAATCCTCGTAGGATGTGACTTTTTTTTAACTATAAGATATGATCTGTATACTTATAGTTAAGAAAATTTTTTCAATTAAGACTTCATCGACCATGAATAGGCATCCTGTAGAGAAGAATTAGGTTAGTAATTAGGTAACGGATGTTGCAATTCTATAGGAAAAGAGATCAACTGATTCTCATCTATTATAGAACATACTTTAGCATTAAGAAGGAAATCATTCCAACACCTTACTACCTAAGTATTGTAATAATAAGATCTTGATTGTTGAGCAAGTTCTAATCTTATAAAACCATCAATATTTCGCAGGCACACGTGTCATAACATAGTATATAAAGTGTCAATCCCAAGAGGAACTAGTGAACTAATTAAATCCTAATTTTTTTAAGGTTTAAAAGTGTAATTAAAATGAAAATAAAAACTAAGTAGAAAAGTAACAATTGAATATTGAGTGACTGAAATGAGAATTCTAAATTAATGCAAGAAATCAAATTTGAACACCACCAATTGATAATTGAAATTCAAACAAGGAAAATTAACAAATTATGAGAAAGGGGATTTATCTTATCATCAATACTAACTTAGTTATTTTTGCGTTAATGCGGTGACAGTCCTAGATTTGAAGGATGGATTAGTCCCTCTCGAGTTATAATCACTAAGCACTAAATCATAAACCCTAATAAAATTGAGTTATTGAACATGTAATCTCTCAATTAACAAAACATTTCATAACCTAATTAGTTCTTAAGCATTCCAATAAAGAACCAGGTCCTCACATGAGATCTCTTTTCATATAATTACCGATTTGCTTATTTGCATGGTCTATTAGATCATTTAAATCTCATTAACCAAACTAATCATTTTGCATTTGGTTCACTCTCTCGATTTATTACCGACGCATACAATTACAACAAATAATAACAATACCCAACATCATTAACAACGAAAGCAACTAGATTAATATTGAATCAATTATAAATCCCTAAAAGAAGTTAGAACAACCTTGAACCAAGATTCATCATCATCATCAATTCCATCTCATACATCAAATGAATGAAATAAAAGATGAAAAGAAGAAAAGATAACTTGGAGGATCGAAGGTTGAAGCAGCAACTAAATCTCTAACTTCTCTCTCTTCCTTCTTTCTCTTCTTTAGTTTTTTTCCCAAGGTGGCAAATGGAGGCTCTCCTTTTTAAGTCATTTCTCTTGTCTTATGTATTCTTTTCTAATTCAGGTAAAAGCTAGGTTTTACCCAGGCCCAATGGTCCCAAATAACCTATGAAAAATTAAGTTTAGGAGGCCAGTCCACGTCTGTCCTCACGCAAGCCACTAAAAGGATCTCTATCACGATCGTGGCCTTGGGTCCTCTGCTGGGCCTCCTCCAAATCTTCTCCGTTCTTCTATATCTGGTCTTAGACACTAACAAACACATTAAGGCACCTCAAACACCTAAAATTAAAGCTCAATAGCATGCTCTAACCCACATAACACTCAAAACACAAATATATAACCAACTAACATAATTCTAAATCTAGGCATGCATGAATCAACTAATTAACAACTAAAAAAATTCTAAAATGCTTATTAAAACATCTACAGCCTACAACTATCAAAATTCCCACACTTGGACTTTTGCTTGTCCTCAAGAAAAACAAAACAAACAAAACACCAACACACCAAACTCCATCACACACATATGCAATAATGGTATAATGACATTGAACTTCACGAAACAAATTTAACTATAAGCACAATCGTTCAAGTTGTTCTAACTTATTAACTTATGAAATTTGTGTCTAAGTACTTCAAACTAAATATAAACACTAATCAATGAAGTAAATCACTTGTTAATATAGAAATCCGATATGATATGTAAACTACACAAGAAGGGGGTCAAATTGTGTAATCTTTTCGAAAATATTAATCTTTTGAGACTTCTTGAATTTCTTTATGAAATTCAAATAATTACTAAAACACTTTGTTATAGTTGATAAGCAATGCAATTGCAAGTAATATTATCTACTCATCTAACAACAAGAAAATTAAAAATAAGGGTTAAAGAATAGATGCTGCGATTTTATACTGATTCACCCCAAACCTTGGTGTTAAGTCAAGAAGACTTCACGTCTATTAATTTTGATGACAATCAAATAATAATAATATTAGAAATAAATGAACTATTTTGATAAGTGTGTTAAGCGTGCAGAAAAATAGAAGTATCATATAGTCATCCAAGATGAAGTGAAAAACATAGAAGAAGCAAAAACACAGACGAAGCGCAAAACACAGAAAAAGCAAAAACGCAGACGAGACGTCATCACAGAAGAAGCAAAACACAGAAGAAGTAAAAACACAGACGAAGCGCAAAACACAGAAGAAGCAAAAACACAGACGACATGTCATCATAGAAGAAGCAAAACATGGAAGAAGCAAAAACAAAGACGACATGTCATCACAGAAGAAGCAAAAACACAGATGACACGTCATTGTAGAAGAAGCAAAACACAAAAGAAGCAAAAACACAGACGACACGTCATCACAAAAGAAGCAAAACACAGACGATACAGAGATGAAGATACTCTAGTACATTGGACAGTTAGTTAGTTGGAGTTACTTACAGAACTCAACTAAATAACAGTTTCTACAAGAATCAAGAAGCAGTTGGAGACTTAGGCTATAAATACTAGTCATAGTCGAAGATTGAATAACTTTTAGCTTTCAAGTTTTACATACTTATAAAAATTCTGTATTCAAAGTGCGATACAAGAGAGCAAACTCTACTGTAACAAAAACCTCACAATATCTTTCTAGTGAGAGAAAGAAAAGGCTAAGAGCCTGAAGAGGCTAATATAGCAGAAGAATACTTTGTGTAAGAGACCTGAAGAGGCTCTAAAAGGGCAGAAAGAATACTTGTAAAATTGAAGAAGTATAGTGAAATCTCAGATGAACTCTGAGGACTGAATGTTGGACCCCGAACTTTCGGTGGAAATTAGAAATATTAAAATGAATTCAATGAGTGTTTTCAGATATGAATTGTGT
>JANVCQ010020155.1:0-12504 GCA_025531925.1 Erythroxylum plowmanianum
ACTAATTATTCCCTATCAATCCCATCCTATGGACAAATTTACTATTTAATCCTTCCTGACGTGGGTGGGATGTTACAGAAATAGATTTCAATTTCTTCATATCATTTGTAGCTCCATGTCTCTAGTTTATCTTGAAATCAGAATCATCTCATTCGGAGCTCTACCGATCCAGAAATCATCAAAACACTGAAGCATGTCCAGTAAAATATCTAATTCCTACTCTTCCAATCGATACCCTAACTTGATTCAATACATCTTTTTCACATCAATACCAAAAGCTATCAAAATCTATGGAGGGATAGAAACATGGGTTAAGAAACTAGTGATTTAAGAATCACTTCATTTGGAGGTCGGATAACAAAATTATGGCCGAAAGGATCATTCAAGGTTTGGTCCTCAATCATATTATACTTATCTCGGGACAAATGGCATAACTTTCACTAGAGATGTTGGATTAAGATCATCTTAGGACTATTTCAAAAAGACATTTGAGATCTACAACATTGAAGAAGACCTTGAGGTTAGATTTTATCATCTGAAGGGTCAAAATGGACGAGATAATAGGATTAGACGAAATCAAATGAAGAAAAAACAGAAGCATGAAAAAGGACAGAAGAAGTGGGAAAATTGCTATAACTTTCCTTACAGATATCCGATTAAGATGTTCTTTATATGATTTAAAAGAGAACTTCAAGATCTAAAACTTTAATGAAGACTTGAAAATAGATTCGATCATCTATAGGCTTGAAAATAAACCAGAAGATAGCAACAGGCAGAAGAATAAAAAAGGCAGAAGAAGCAAACACAAAAGAAGCAAAACACAGAAGAAGATGACATCATCATAAAAGAAACATAGAAGAAGATGACATCATCACAGAAGAAGCAAAACATAGAAGAAGCAAAATACAGAAGAAGTAAAGCACAGAAGAAGATGACGTCATCACTGAAGAAACACAGAAGAAGATTACGTCATCACAGAAGAAGCAAAAGGCTGAAGAAGTGGGAAAATTATGATAACTTTCCCTACAGATATCGGATTAAGGTGTTTTTTATATGGTTCGAAAGAGCACTTTATGATATACAACTTTCATGAAGACCTTGAAAATAGATTCTATCGTCTGGAGGGTTGAAAAAAAAATAGAAGACAGTAAAAGGCAGAAGAAGCAAAAAGACAGAAGAAGCAAAACGAAGAAGAAGCAAAACACAGAAGAAGATCACATCATCATAGAAGAAACACAGAAGAAGATGTTGTCATCACAAAAGAAGAAAAAAATAGAAGAAGATGATATCATCATCGAAGAAACACAGAAGAAGATGACATCATCACAGAAGAAGCAAAAGGCAGAAGAAGTGGGAAAATTGCTATAACTTTTCCTACAGATATCGGATTAAGGTGTTCTTTATATGGTTCGAAAGAGGACTTCAAGCTCTACAACTTTCATGAAGACCTTAAAGACAGATTCTATCATTTGGAGGGTCAAAAATAAACCAGAAGATAGTAAAAGGCAGAAGAAGCAAAACATAGAAGAAGATGACGTCATCACAGAAGAAACACTTAAGAAGATGACATCATCACATAAGAAACAAAACACAGAAGAAGATGACATCATCACCGAAGAAACACAAAAGAAGATGACGTCATCACAGAAGAAACAAAAGGCAGAAGAAGTGAGAAAATTGTTATAACTTTTCCTATAGATATCAGATTAAGGTATTCTTTATATGGTTCGAAAGAGGACTTCAAGATCTACAACTTTCATGAAGACCTTGAAGACAGATTCTATTATCTGGAGGGTCGAAAATAAACTAGAAGATAGCAAAAGACAGAAGAAGCAAAAAGATAGTAGAAACAAAACACAAAAGAAGCAAAACATAGAAGAAGATGACGTCATCACAGAAGAAACACAGAAGAAGATGACGTCATCACAGAAGAAGCAAAACATAGAAGAAGATAACGTCATCACAAAAGAAGCAAAAGGCAGAAGAAGTGGGAAAATTGCTATAACTTTTCCTACAGATATCGGATTAAGGTGTTCTTTATATGGTTCGAAAGAGGACTTCAAGCTCTACAACTTTCATGAAGATCTTAAAGACAGATTCTATCGTTTGGAGGTTCAAAAATAAACCAGAAGATAGCAAAAGACAGAAGAAGCAAAACACAGAAGAAGATGACGTCATCACAAAAGAAACACTGAAAAAGATGACGTCATTTACAATAGAAGCAAAACACAGAAGAAGATGACATTATCACCGAAGAAACATAGAAGAAGATGACGTTATCACGAAAGAAGCAAAAGGTAGAAGAAATGGGAAAATTGCTATAACTTTCCCTATAGATATCATATTAAGGTATTCTTTATATGATTCGAAAGAGGAATTCAAGATCTAGAACTTTCATGAAGACTTGAAGACAGATTCTATCGTTTAGAGGGTTAAAAATAAATCAGAAGATAGCAAAAGGCAGAAGAAGCAAAAAGATAGTAGAAACAAAATACAGAAGAAGCAAAACACAGAAGAAGATGATGCCATCATATAAGAAACACAGAAGAAGATGACGTCATCATAGAAAAACAAAACATAGAAGAAGTAAAACACAGAAGATGATGACATCATCACCGAAGAAATACAGAAGAAGATGACGTCATCACAGAAAAAGCAAAACGCAGAAGAAGTGGAAAAATTGCTATAACTTTCCCTACAGATATCAAATTAAGGTGTTCTTTATGTGGTTCGAAAGAGAACTTCAAGATCTACAACTTTCATGAAGACCTTGAAGAAAGATTCTATTAGATGATTCAAAAATGGAACAGAAGATAGGCCAGGCGAAAAAATAGAAGAAGCAAAACATAGAAGAAGATGACGTCATCACAGAAGAAATGAAAAGGTAGAAGAAGCAAACATAGAAGAAGATGACGTCATCATAAAAGAAGCAAAACACAAAAGAAGCAAAACACAGAAGAAGATGACGTCATCACAAAAAAAACAAAGAAAATGATGTCATCACAGAAGAAGCAAAAAGGCAGAAGAAGCAAAACATAGAAGGAGCAAAACATAGAAGAAGCGAAAAGATAGAAGATACATCTTCCTTTATAAAGACCATAACTTTTAGCCTAGAAATCCAAAAATTCCATACTATATACTATTGGAAAGCTAAAAGAAAGAGCTACAACTTATTAGAAGACAACTTTCTCTAATCTAGCCTAGATTGATCTAGAATTGCCCTCAAATTTAGAACACAAATTTACATTCATCCAATGTACTACACCCAATTCTCAACTTCATGACAAATTTTGAGATTCTTAAAGACATAATTTGAATTCTATGTCTTCATAAGAAATGTATCCATATGTGTTTATTTTAATCCAAATCAAGAATCATCTCGTTTGGATAACTACAAAAAAAGTTGTGGCTAAAGGACTGAAACATACTCCGTGAAAAATTTTCCAGATCAACCGCCCATTTTGTTTCACAATCTTTCCTTAACACAAATCATACTAAGATCACCTTTTCTACTTCATTTATTCCTCATTCTCAACTCCATTTCAAAATCAATATCACCCATACCAATGATAGAACATGCACATATAAACATATTCCTCATCAACTTACTACACAAATGCATCTTCATTTTTGGCTTTCATTCTACTTCTAACTTTCACTTTAAATTCTTCTCACTTCAAAATCTTTTATCCACCAGAAACACTAAAACAAAACTTGGATATGTCCACATTTCTCATTTACTACTTTACCATTGCCTATCATTTTTTTTGGTTCAAGAATTTTCATCATTTGTTCTTTACTCAGGACGAATCACCAAAATTTCTCGTTTACGAGTTCTAATCTTCTAATAAAAGTTCGAGGTCCAACAAGTTAGGAGTGCTAATATTTATGTTAATTCAATTGGTTGATTAGTCTATTAAAAGACCATTTAGAATAGGGGAAGACGTTCTTATGCAAGTGGATAAGTTCATTATTCCTATAGATTTTGTGGTTCTCAATTTTGAAGAAGATAAGAACTATCTATTGATCCTTGTTCGATCGTTTATGAATACAAAGAAAGTCATAATTGATGTTCACGAAGGGAAATTAACACTTTAAATAGGCAAAGATCATATCGAATTTAATATGAATAAGGCTTTAAAGAACCCAGCAACAAGCAGCATGTGCATGAAGGTTGAAATTATGGATCAAAAGTTGAAAGAACAAGTTGAGAGCTGCATCGCTGAAGTATAGTTAGTGGCAATATAGACAAATAATGGCTATGAGAGACTTGAGTCTAAAGGAGATGATGAGATGGAGGAGTCAGTTATTTAAATGCATCGAGATAAATTAGTCTGAACTACAGCACCAATACCACCATCTATAGAAAAACCACCCATGTTAGAGCTTATACGTTTCCTTGCACATATCAAATACACCTTTCTAGGTAAAATTCAAACGTTACTAATAATCATCTCAAATCAACTGAATGAGAAATAAGAAAGTAAGGTGGTAACAATTATAAGAAAGTGAATGAAAACCATCAAATGGCAAATTTCTGATATTTGAGGTATAAGCCCAAATGTTTGCATGCACTGAATAAATCTCGAGGAAGGATGTAAAACGGTAAAGGAGCATCAATGAAGGTTGAACCCTAGCATGAAAGAGGTAGTTAAGAAAGAAATAATCAAACTCTTAGTCGTAGGGATAATTTATCCCATCTCTGATAGTGAATGGGTTAGTATAGTTCATTGCGTACCTAAAAATGGTGGAATGACAGTAATAAAAAGTGAGAGTGGAGAAGTAATTTCAACAAGAATTGTCACAGGATGGAGAGTGTGCAAAAACTATCACAAACTCAACTTAGTGACTAAGAATGATCATTTCCTCTCCCGTTCATAGACTAGATGATAGAAATGGTGGCTGATCATTCGTTTTATTGCTTCTTAGATGGATATTTAGGATACTATTAGATCTTCATATACCCTAATGATCAAGAAAAGACCACATTCACCTGCCCTTATGGTACTTTCGCGTATAGATGAATGCCTTTTGGACTATGCAATGCTCCGGCTACATTTCAAAGATGTATGATGTCTATCTTTGCTGACATGATCGAAGATATAATGGAGGTGTTCATGGATGATTTTTCAATTTTTGGAGACTTTTTTGAAATGTGATTAACCAATTTGGATAGAGTTCTTCAAAGATGTAAAGAATCACACTTGGTGTTGAATTGGGAGAAATGCCATTTTATAGTGCAAGAGAGGATATTGCTAGGGAATAAAATCTCACACCAAGGATTTGAAGTCGATAGAAAAAAAACAAAAGTTATAAAGAAACTTCCACCACTAAGTAATGTAAAAGGTATGCGAGGATTTTTAGGTCATGCAGGATTTTATTATCGATTTATCAAAAACTTCTTGCAAATTACAAGACCTTTGACAAACTTGTTAGTCAAGGATATGCCTTTTCTGTTTGATGACAAGCGTATATCTACCTTCAGCAAACTAAATGAGGCATTAATATTCACACCAATTCTATCGCCACCGGACACTTCCATTTGAGATTATGTACGATGCAAGCTATAGGTTATGTATTGGGCTAAAGGAAAGATAAAAGGTTGCATGCGATCTATTATACCAGCAAGACCCTTGCAGGACCTTAACTTAATTACACTACCATAAAGAAGGAATTACTCGTAGTAGTGTACGCATGTGATAAATTTTGACAATACCTTTTGGGATCAAAGGTAATTGTATTCACCGATCACGTGACGTTAAAATACCTTTTCAACAAAAAGGATGCAAAACCAAGGCTCATTCGATGGGTGTTACTTTTACAAGAATTTGATATAGAAGTGAGAGATAAAATGGGAGTAGAAAATGTGGTTGCAGACCACTTATCAAGACTGGAAGGAGGGGAATGTAAGCCAAGCGAAGATATTAATGAAAATTTCCCCGATGAAACCTTAATGCTACTTGAGAGTTTAGCTACACCATGGTTCACCAATATCGCAAATTATGTTGCCAGTGGTAAACTTCCCTCTGATCTATCTTAGCATCAAAGAAAAAGATTCCTACATGATTGTAACCAAAATCTATGGGATAAGCCAATTTTATACAGAGCATGCACTGATGGGTTAATGCAATGATGTGTTCTTAAGGAGGAAATGTTGGACATATTGAAGCAATGTCATGAAGGTCAATATGCTAGACATTATGGAGCTAACATACTCAATAGTGGATTTTATTGGCCACAATTTTTTTAGGATGCTCAAACTTTCGTGGTACAATTTGATCGGTGCCAAAGAATAGATAACATCTCTAAAAGAGATGAGATGCCTTTATCCAACATTTTAGAAGTGGAAGTCTTTGATGTATGGGGCATCAACTTTATGAGTCCTTTCCCATCTTCAATGGGAAACATGTACATTTTGGTGGGAGTGGATTATGTTTTACGTTGGGCTGATGCAGTGGCATCTGCAACCAATGATGGAAAAGCAGTGCAAAAGTTCATCAAATGGTTATTCATTCGGTTTCGAGTGCCACGTATGATAATAAGTGATGGAGATACCCATTTCTGGAACAGATCTTTAATTCCCTTTTAAAAAGATATGGAGTGCATCACCATGTTGCTACACTTTACCATCCACAGACTAGTGGTCTAGTGGAAGTTGTCAATCGGGAGCTAAAATGAATTTTGAAAAAAAAATAAACAACTCTAAGAAGGATTGAACAATAAAGCTAGATGATGCCTTATGGGCTTATAGGACTGCTTTCAAAACACCTATCAGAACAATTCCTTATAGGCTTATATACGGAAAAGTTTTTCATTTACCGGTTGAATTAGAACATTAGGCATACTGGGAAATAAAAGCGTTAAAGTTTGATTGGAAGCAAGCAAGTGAAAAGCAACTTTTGCAACTGGATGAACTTGAGGAGTTTCATTATAATGCATACTAAAAAGTGAAACTCTATAAGGAAAAGGTAAAGAAATGGCACAATTCTCATCTTAATCAAAAGGAATTTAATGTAGGAGATGTAGTTCTTCTATATAATTCAAGGTTGAAGCTGTTTCTAGGAAATTTAAAATCTCGATAGAGTGGACATTTTACGATCATTCAAGTTTTCGTTTATGAAGCCATCAAATTGGAAAATGCTAACAAGGAAATTTTTAAGGTCAACGACCATCATTGCAAGCTATATCTCAGAGGAGTGATTCCTAAGGACAATGAAGTGATTTCCTTCTTTTCAAACAAGTAGAACACCTCCATATATGCAAGGTCAAGCTACTGACTATAAATTAAATTAGCATGTCTAGTAGTTCGATTGAAATTGTTAGGTTTAGTTAAAGATGTTTTGAACTTTCAATAAAACTTTAGTAATTTGAATTGATCTAGGATCACTACTTCTCTTACTCTCTTTAAGCAATTCCAAGATGAGACAACATGATCAAGGTGTCCAACTACCACCTCTGACACAATCCCCGCCTCCATCACCATGAGGCTTTGTTTCTAACCCTTTTCTTTTTAAATCTAATCTTTATTTTATTTTTGTGATTACTTTGATTTATGCTTCTTCTTGCCATGCGTGTTTCTTTGCCTCTTTCTCATATTGAAGACAATATGTTGTTCAAGTATGGGGAGGGTTATGTGTTTTGCTTTGAATGTGAATTTTGCATATCATATGATAGTTTATTAGGTTGCATTTTGTGAATTGTTTGAATGGGTTAATGACTTAGATGGATTGAAATTGATTTAATTTTAAACATAGTCTATTAGGTTATGAAGAGTCATTAGCTTGCAAAATTAGTGAATTGGGTTTTTTTGGCTAAATATGCAAGCCAATTAGGATTTAATATGAGTTTGTCACCCTTTAAATTGTCACATGCATTCATAATTTTAGGTCTTTCGACTAAAGTAGCTCTGCTAGTATTTTTTCATTAAAACGAGTAGTTAAGGCAATAAGGTAGGCAACAAAAAAATGTTGGTTAAGTTTAAATAAATAACTATTCTGCTAGCTTTTGGGTTATGAATAAAACTCGTTGCCAGTTTAGAATGTGATGTAGCTGAGTAACTGGATTGCCACGCATTACAAATGTGTGCCTCCACATCAAAAGGCTATAATGACGTTTTAACTAAGTAGTTTAATAAAAACATGACTTAGTTGAGTAACCGAACTGACATTCATCACCAATGTCTGCCTCCGAGTAAAAGACTAGGCTTATGTCTACACAATATTAAAATAAAAAATGTTTTCTAATAAAACCTGCCGAACTTGTAAATAACTTGACTTTTCATAAAAGCATAGTTAGGAGTAGTTATAGAGTTTGAATGACCAAAGAATTATTAATGTGTGTGTACAATTGAAAAGGGTGAGTAACTTGACGTTTGGGTTTTGATTAATATGTATGTTTAGTCTAGACCCCTTAGATGTAGATTTTGCATGTTAATGATTCGAAATAACTTAAAGGATTGTTTTAAAGTTAAATTTATTTCATGAAGTTGAAGTCATTGTCTCATTATTACATTATGTGTTTTGTGATTTTGTGTGTTTGTTGTTTTGTTTGCTTGAGGACAAGCAAATATTTAAATGTGGGGATGTTGACAAGTGTAAATTGCTTCATGTTTTAGGGCTTAGTTTAATATGCATTTAATTGTTAATTCAATCATTTAGTATGTGTTTAGGTTAGAATTATATTAGTTTGTTAATTATATGTGTTTAAGTGTTTTTATGTGTTAGTACAATTCTTTGAGCTTAAATATTATGTTTTTAAGGTATTTTGATGTGTTTGTTAGTGTTTCATGGTCAACATCGAAGAACGGAAAAGTTCCAGAGACATTCGGGCTGAAACAACAGCCCATGATTGTGACATAACAGGCCATGATTGTGACAGAAGCACTAGAGATGATTGTGGCAGAAGCTTAGGATATGGCCCACCATCATGGCCTTCATGCCATAATTGTGACAGAAGGCTTGGATATGGCCTATGATGGCCTACATCAGGTAGACGTATAGACACTAAAAAATGTCAAGTTTTGAGAAAATTTTTGGATCTTTCTGATGCTGAAAAAATCTTAAGACTACTCATAACACAAAGGATATTTAAAGAACAAGACAAAGAGGCAAAGGGAGCTTTTGCATCAGCCACTTTTGAGAAACCCTAAAAAAAATTCATTGAGAGATTGAGAAAGAGAAGAAAGAAGAGAGAAGTGGAGAAGAAACTAACTCAACGTACTTCCTAGATCAGGAGTTTCCCAATGTTGCTACCTCCTATCATCCATTTAGGTCATATTTCTTGTTTATTTTCAAGTTTATTATTGTATAGAATTGGGAATAATAGTTTGATGATAGGATTTTTGAATATTGAGATGTTATAAACTCACCTTCAGAGTTTTATCTTTCGATTAATAAAATTTGAATGTTTATATGTTTATTGGATTTGTTATGGTTTAATTCTGCAAGTGCATAATTCGATAATAAACTAAGAGGGTGAATTAAATGAAAAATAATTAAATTAGGTTAACGAGAGTTAGGTGATTTAATAAAATAAAAATTAAATTAAATCGGTAAATTGTGCATAGACAGATCTTGCATAAGTTTTCGATAGTTTATTAGACAATTTCAGAACTAATTAAGGTTTTGGATAGGTTGTTAATTGAGAGATTGCAATTTCCATAATCTGATTAGGGTTTATAATTTAAGGTTAATGGTTATAACTCGAGAGAGAATAATCAACCCTAAGATCTTCTAGAACCAACAATCCGGTAATTCATAATTAGTTATGTTAGCATTAAGGATAGGTAAAATTCCCTTTTTTTCAATTGGTAATTCCCTTAGGTTAATTCTTGGGTGTGTGTTGCAACTACTAAATTACCAATACTTTCGTTATTGATTCTTAATTTGATTGATTGAATTGAATTCTCATTTTAGTTTCGTTATATTTTAAATTTCTGTGATTTGCTTTGGCCTTAGATTTTAGGATTAGATTATGCCTCCTTATGAGATCGATAGATGGTATTTATTAAAACTTACACATATCAAACTCCTAATCAGCATGATAGAAAAGCAAGATTAAGAAAAAACATCCACTTTTGTAATGAAAAGAAATGTAGGGTATCATTATTATGCTATGACTAATTTAGAGTATGTTTGAGGTGAAAAAAATGATTGAAGATAATGGAGTTGAGACCCAGTGAACTAAATCAAAAATAGGAAGACTAAAAGGAATAAACCATAATTAAATTAGGGTTTAATAGTCTAATTATTTATGTTTGGGTTTTGTTTAAATTCAAACTTCATTTATGAACTTCAATGTGATTAATTCAAACTTAGTATTAACGTTAGAAATTTACGTTATGTTAATGCTAATCCTTTGTATAATAAACCCCTAAGATAGTATATAGGCTAAAAATATGTGATGCAACTCCTATGAGGCTTATCAATAAAAAATTTCATGAGCTTAGGAGTCACAACGAAAACTTACTTTCTCAATTCATGTGGTGTAACAATGCACGTACCATAATGTTTGTTTAAATTCAAACTTAATTTATGAAATTCAATGTGATTAATTCAAACTTAGTATTAACATTAAAAATTCACGTAATGTTCATGACAATCCTTTGCATAATAAACCCTTATGATGGTATATTGGTAGAAAATTATGATGCAACTCTCATAAGGCTTACCAGTGAAAAATTCCACTACCCTATGAGTTACAACGAGAACTCGCCTTCTCAATTCCTGTAGTGTAACAATGTCACGTGCCATAGTGCTTCTTTAAATTCAAATTTTGAAAATGAACTTGTAGTGATTAATGTTTATGTTATAAAGACCAAGGATTGCATTTAGTAATTAAGTTATTTACTTTTAATTGTATAGCTAGATGGACAAAAGTTGGATATCTCATTAGAAATGATCCACTGATGCTTTGAAGGAATTAAAAGTGTCATGCTATTTATAAATAGGGATGGCAAAGTGTTAGGACAAGCCAGGACAAGGGCCCGACGGGTTAGTGCTACCGGGCTCGTTGCCTTGGTAGTGACCCGACCTTATTTTTTATAAAAAATTTAACAAAATGACATCGTTTTGTGTCTTCCCATTACACCAAGGGTTAACACAGCCCCCACCCAAGCTTGATCAAATTAAGCTGGACCGGGTCATATTTTTCATCCCTATTTGTAAAAGATCAAATGGGTGATGAATGTCATATTCGTTGTCCATACATAGATTGCTTAAATGTCGACATTCAAAGTCAAGATATGGTATATAATCACTTACTAATCCAAGGCATAGATAAATTCTATACTCCATGGCTTTATCGTGGTGAATGCAAGGAAGCAAGTTGTAGTAGAAGTGTTGGTACAAATGTTGATGATAGTAACAATAATGATGGTGATGATGATGATGGGATTGAGGAGATGTTATTATGGGAATTATATGGAGACAATGAATGATACTAGTTTACCTAACATAATTATTAGTATTACAGAAGATAATTTTAGGAAGTTATTGAAAGTTGCTCGAGAAGAATTATATCCAGGGTGCTCAAATTTCTTACAATTATCTTTTGTTGTCAAGTTGTTGCATTTTAAGGTCTATAACAATTGAAGTAATAACTCTTTTGATATTTTAATTAACTGGTTTAATAATGCAATACCTGTTGGACACAAATTGCCTAAATCTTACTATAATACTAAGAAATTATTAAGGGACCATGGATTAAGATATATATCAATACATGCTTGTAAGTATGATTGTGCTATATTTTGGAAAGACAATAAAGATCTTAAATAGTGCCCCATTTATGGTACATTATGGTGGTAAGTGGATGATGGGAGAGGGAAGAAGATGCCACATAAAATCTTGAGATACTTTCCTATTAAACGACGACTACAAAGGCTTCTTATTTCAACAAAAACATCTATAAATATGAGGTAGCATAAAGAGAAATGCATTGATGATAACATTATGCATTGATGATAACATTATGCATCATCCAATAGATTTAATTGCATGGAAAGACTTTGATGGAAAGTTTCCAAGGTTTGCACACGATTGTCGTAATGTCCTACTTAGTTTAACATCAAATGGATTTAATCCTTTTGGTAATTTGAGTACTTCTTACAACATGTGGCTGGTAATATTAGTGCCATACAATTTATCTTTATGGAAGTGTATGAAGGAGCCTTTTATATTATTGTCTTTTCTTATTCCAAGACCTACAGCTCCTGGTAAGGATATCGATCTATATATGCATCCATTAAATTATGACTTAAGCATTCCATGTGAGGTTAGATTAGAAACTTTTGAAGTTCAACGTGAAACATTTATAATGGATATGGTTTTTTGTGGAATATAAATGATTTTCCATCTTATAGGAATTTGTCTAGACGGAGCACTAAAGGGTATATGGTCTGTCCTGTGTGTAACTGTAACATCCCACTCCCGACAGGAAGGGTAAAATAGTAAATTGGCTAGGGGTAAGAGTGATTAGGACTAATTGGATAATGTTATGCATACT
>JANVCQ010020247.1:0-12500 GCA_025531925.1 Erythroxylum plowmanianum
GTATAATTTTCATCTTGTTCTTATGTTAGTTATTTTCCTTATACCATATCATGTATGGATGAAAACATGTTGATTTGATTTTTATGCTTCCACTATGTTTTGGTTTCAGAAATAGTTTTTGAAATCTACCATTTAGCCAAATCTAGTATGCTTTTTTTTTCAATCCAATAATTGGTATCAAAGCCAATTTTATTATGCATAATTTTGGTTCCTATATGTGATGCATGGGTTGGCAATTAAATTTTGTATGCTGCATATATTTATGTGATAGAAATATATATAGTGTATGTTTTGCTCTTTTGGATGTCCATAGAATATAGTGTTATCTTTTAAGTTTTCTTCATTTGGTTTCTAACCAGGAGGGTGGTCTATCATCATCAAGTTTCCTCGGCTCCATTTTTTTTTCTTTATTTTGTAATGCACAAATTTCTATAATATTGAAGACGGGGCAACCATGGATCGAAGAAAAGGATAGGTAATGATTTTGGTTTTTTATTTAGGTGTAATGGCTTTTTCGATTTTGTAAGATTTTCAAATGCTGGAATCTTGTATTTCTATTGACAATTTCAGTTTTGTAAGTTTTACAAATGCTAGAATTTTGTACTCTTATTGACAAATTCATTTTTGTGAGGTTTACAAATTCTGGATTTTTTGTTTTCCTAGTAACAAAATTCAATTTTATGAAAAATAAAACTTGTTGAAAAATAAATGCCATTAACACTTCTTTACTATTTGGGCTAGGTCATGTGAGCGAAGAGCTCGAAGCGGAAGATCCAAGTCCAAGAAGAAATTTTTGGGCCTAAAAATCTTGTAATGTTATTTATATTCTAGGATGGACAATCAAAAGTGGCTTATTAGTTCATAAGATGAATGGATAAATGGATGCAAATAATATGCGATATTATGTAATTGTATGCCATTTAGAAAATTGACAACTGGCTTTGCCATGCATTCATTATATATGAGATATATAATGAAACAATATAGGATGGATAATAAATTGCATCTAAATAAGATGGAATTTATTAAAACTTAAAGATCGAAAAGATTGAGTGGGAGAGGATGCTCATGTGAGAGTCCACGGTCTCCATATGATGGCCCATTTATATGTGGTGAAGTGTTACTCCCCACCAGAGGACATGAATCCTAAATCTTACATGGTTTGGATCTCCTAAAGGATAAGTCCACTCATTGGTAGGAAATGTGACCTCCCACCAAGGTATGGTTTGCAAGTACCTTTAGTGGATGAATCAAATAATTCCTCACTCAATATAGTTTATCAATAACCTACCCATCGTAGTTCAGTTGATAAATGTATGGAACAAATTATGGAGCTTCTCATAAAGTTAGGCATAAAGATGCTTGGTAGTTTTTTTAAGTGGGAGGGTCCCAATTTTCTTTTAATGGATAAGATGGCCCACTGTCACTTAGTCTATTGTAGATGAGAAAAATAACTGTCGTATAAAGATTTCTTTTTAAAATTTTGTTAAATCTATCATCATGCATACATGCATCATGATTTTATACCAAGTTCCAAATTTTGACTAGTATGCTTATGCTTTAATATTTTATATTTTCATATATAATCACCACAATATGAATCCTCTGACAATGCTCTTGACTAATAACAAATTAAAAAATGGATACAAGTTTAATGAACAGAGATATAACCTTTACATTGTTCTTCAATACTAATTTCATAGGTATTAACGAAAAATGAGCCTACACCTCTAGGTGAAAATTTAACTCCTGAGTAACTCCAACAATATGAGCGATGGTAGAATGCTGATAAAACTACTAAGTGCTATATTTTGACTTCTGTCAATAGAATGTTGCAAAAGAAAATTGCATGCATGAAAACTACCAGTACAATGATCCATCACCTATATGTGATTTTTGGTGTGAGGACCATGTCTACAATGGTGAAAGTTATCCAAACCTTTCATAATCTTAGACAAAAACCTAATAAACTAGTGTGGGATTATATGCTTAAGGTAATCTCTGCAGTTACTGAGGCTGAGATGCTTAGGGCGGGCATGAATGTGGAAACACAAATGATTATGATCATCAATAGCTTAAACTCTTCTTTTTAGCAGTTTAAGTTAGACTATGAGCTCAACAGCAAGGATTACACCTTGAGTGAGTTGATGAATACCTTCCAGAGTATGAATGAGATATTAAATATCAAGGCTAACGTGCCATAAGCTAATGTAACATCTTCTTCTAAGCCTAAGGGCTTAGGTAAGCAAAAGAAGAAGGGTCCAATAAAAAAGAAGGCCCAAATAGGGTTTAAGGCTTAACCCATGAAAAAGAAGGCCAAAGAGGACACCGAGGGAAAGTTTTCCACTGTGGTAAGAAAGGCCACTGGAAAAGAAATTGTGTAGTCTACCTTGAGTCCCTCAAAAACAAACAAGGTATTGGTTTCCTAACTTTGTTAATAACTAGAAATGTGGCAAATTCGTGATTCTTGGATATTAGATTTAGGAATCACTAACCATGTTTGCAATTCTTTGCAATGATTTTAGCAAAGGAAAAAGACTACCAAAACACTAGTTTCAAGTAACGATAGCAAATGGATCCTACGTTTAAGCAAAATCAGTGGGAGTAGTTATCTTGGACTTTCCTAATGGTCATAGGTTATATATAGAGGATGTATATTACATTCCAATGATTGTAAGGAACATGATTTCTATTTGTTGTTTAATAAAATATGATTATTCCTTATATTTTGATAATGTTGTTTCTATATATAAGAATAAGGATTTTATTTGTAATGTGATAATTAAACATGGATTGTTTTTTATAGAACTTATGACAGGCTCGCTAAACACCACAATATTAATAAAACCAAGACAATCTAATGACTCTAGTATTAATTAAAATTATCTGTGGCACTTCATAATGGGTCATATCAATCATAAAAGACTTGACAGGTTAGTAAAGGATGGAATTATTATGGGCTTGGATAATGATCCATTACCCACCTGTGAATCTTGTATTGAAGGAAAAATGACCAAGGCCTAATTTTCTTCCAAAAGAAATAGATTTGAATCCACGTTGGACCTGGTACACATTGATGTGTGTGGGCCCATAAACTTACAAACAGAGGAGGTCATGAATACTTCATAACCTTTACAGATGATTACTCTAGACATGGCTATTTGTATCTGATGCATAAAAAGAATGATTCCTTTGAAAAGTTCAAAGAATTCAAAGTTGAAGTTGAGAAGCAGCTACGCAAGCCATTAAAACAACTTTGATCAGATCAAGGTGGTGAGTACTTATCTAGAGAGTTGCAATAATTGCTAATTGACAATGGAATTGTTTCCAATTTGTCAACTCCTTGAATACCTCAACAAAATGGTGTAGCAGAGAGGAGGAATAGGACTCTATTGGAAATGATAAGATCAATGATGTCCTATGTTAGCCTTCTAGAATCGTTTTGGGGATATGCCATACAAACGACAACTTATCTTCTTAACTTTGCTCTAACCAAATCGGTGCCTAAAACACTTAGGGAGTTATGGACTAGGTCGAGTTCCTTTGTTGCGGCACTTAAGAACTTAGGGCTACCCAGCCCATGTTCTAAGGTCTAAATCTATAAAGATGGAACCAAGGTCAGAAGTATGTTTGTTTGTAGGATATCTTACAGGTATACGAGGGTACTATTTTTATAGTCCTCAGGATAGGAAGGTATTTGTGTTGACAAATGCGACCTTCTTAGAGGAAGAATTTATGAGAATTACAAAGGAAGAAGTGAAGTAGTACTAAAGGAGTTAGTAGTGATGCATTCTTGAATCCACTTTATAAATCTATGGGGAAATTTCATAATCTCAATAGTCTGTAGCAGAAACCTCTAGTTCACACTATCAAAAGCTTTTTGTAGATCCACCTTCATAGTATAGTTTTCAGAACTTCTGCTGCAATTGTACCCTTTCAAAAACTCTTGCACTAAAAGAATATTATCCCTAATGTCCCTGCTACTGATAAAAGCACCTTTATTCTCACTGATGAGAAAGTGTAAAACCTCCTTCAGCCTATTTGCCAAAATCTTGGCAATGATCTTATAGAGGAAATTAGTATAAGATATAGGTCTGAATTCACTCCATATAGACATGTTGGAATTTTTAGAGACCAAACAAAGAAAGGTCTTGTTGATCTTCTTAAGCAAGACACCATTTTGCACTGCCTCTTTAACTATCCCCCCAAGCTACTCCAAGTTTTTTGATAGAAAACCTTATTCAATCCATCTAGTCCTAAAGCCTTATAGCCATTCATATTAAAAACTACCTTCACTATTTCCTTATCCGTAACTGGTCTAATTAAGAAAGAAGCCTCATATTTCGGGGGTCTTAACTGTAACAAAAATGCCTAAGGTCTACTCCGATTCCTATTGAGGAAACATCTGAGCCTATGAGCTTTTTATAGAAATTCATGGCTTTCTTAGCAATTCCATCTTGTCCAAATACAATCTCACCAGCTTCATTTTTAATGGAAATGATTCTATTCACATTGTTTCAAGCTAAGACTAAATTAAAAAATAACTTAGTGCATCTGTCCTTATCCTTAATCCAATTATTTCTAGCTCTCTGCTTCAATAATGAACATTAATTATCCACCATTTGCAAATAGGTATTACGGCTTCCTTTTCAGCTATAGCTAGAGTACAATTCATAGCGTTAACTGCCAAAGATTTCTGAATTACTGAAAGCTTGTTTCTTTTTACATCTATCTCCTTTAAGGAGTTTTGACCTCTCTTTAAATTTAGCATAATCAATTCCTATTTAATAGCCTTGAACTTATGCAAGCAAATGTGCTACTTAGAACCATAGATCTCATACTCCAAACCCTTCATAATTGTTTCTTAAAAGCCCTCCATACTAACCAGAAAATTGTTGAATCTGAATGGTTGATGGATTTTGGTAGTTGTAAACAAGTGATCAACCTTTATAGGGGTCTGATCGAAAATTCCTGGGTCCAAGAATTCGACTGTAACTTAATCCATTAATAGATAGTTTTATAATAGTCATGGAAGAAGGGATGTAAAAGTCTCTATTGACTTATATATAAAATTTGACATATCCTATATGGTCAAATCTAGTAGTTTGGGAGTCCATGGAGAGAGGTCTCCCTAAAGAGCTTGCAATGAAGCTAAGGATTTCTTCAGTATAGTATTCTAACAGTAGGTTGTAAAAGTCAATACATAAAGGGATCTTATCAACCTTGCTTACATTAAGGACTATTCCAAGGAACTGATAATGAAGGAAGAAGGGTTTTCCTGTTATGTGCCATAGGCCTTGTTTAAGAATTAAGAAAAGGTCAGCATCTTTACCAAATTTCAACCAAAAAAAGTGGGTCTCTTCAAGCTCCAATTTTCCCCATCTAGAGGCTACCCATGTCCTGACTTGTGGAAATGAAAGCCTCCTTACAATAAATAAACTAATGATGGAAGAAGATTAGATCTTAATACCTACTTGTAATAGGACTAGTGGCGGGGAAACTATAGCCTCACTAGTTGAAACTTCTGAGAAGGAAGTGAATTTGGAAGTTTTGAAGGTTGTTAGACTAAGCCACTCTAAGACTTGGGAGCTGGAGTCGTGACGAATTTTTTGAAGTATGAGGATCAAGAAGGCAAGGGGGTTTGAAGACGACTTTTGGAGATGAGGAGAGGGAGGGGGAAACTCAAACTTAAAGACTTAGAAGTTGGTTATATTTAGAAAGAAAAAATGAAGAGAAATAAAATGTGAAAAACTTGCCTAAAGGATTTAACTAAAAATGTTAATTTGAAGAGCTTAAATTACTAAAATGACCTTCAAACAGGTGAGCAAGGAGGAAATAAGACTAAGTTCAAATAGAGGAAAGGGAAAGGTGGTTTGAGGCTAGGAAGTAGTAGGAGCACAAAGTAGTAAGTAGCAGGAGGGAGATCAAGCATTAGGGAGATAAAGGAGAAGCCAAACATTCTCTCTCTAAAGGATAAAGGCTTTTAATCTACTTTTACCCTTTGACGACACCAGAAACTTGATCACTTAAATTTACAAGTTCACATAATTGAATATAGTAACTTTAAATCTGGAATATTCCAAATTATTATCCCATAAAGACTAATTGATTACTTAATTTAGCAACCCCAAAATAGAAATTAAATTAAATTAAACAAGATTTTATAAAACATGAATAAATTGTTTAACTAATAGAAGCAAGGTGATTAACTTTAAAAGGAAATAAATTGAGAAAAATGCTAGGTTTTTGGGGTTCACTTTTGAGAGATTACGATTATCAAGTAAGATTATTTATTAATGTTGAAATAATGATTAACTTAAGATATCTAAACCCTCACTTGAGATTGCACATGTAATTTCTAATTAAACAATTAACATCTCTCGATACACTATCAAAATTATTAAGAAT
Organism: Erythroxylum plowmanianum; assembly: GCA_025531925.1. Taxonomy (NCBI): domain Eukaryota; kingdom Viridiplantae; phylum Streptophyta; class Magnoliopsida; order Malpighiales; family Erythroxylaceae; genus Erythroxylum; species Erythroxylum plowmanianum. The sequence continues at coordinate 6,409 of JANVCQ010020247.1, forward strand.
AATTAATCTATTAGTTATTTAGGATATATCTTTCATTAGACTTAAAATATTTGTTCTCTTAGTGCATGAGTTATACTTCTCCTTTCAACTCTTCATATAATCCCTAAGATTAAATTATGATGTCATGCAATAATTTGATAATCAAGATAAAAATGAATAAGTTTGAACTGAGCAATAACTAATCATGCATTAATAATTGAAATATTCCATATAAGTTACATTCCTAAGCCTAGTTGGGGATTTAATTTATACTAGAATTAAGAAAAACCAATAATGGACAAAAATGATAAAATATATAAGAAGTTCTCGTGGATCTTAAAATCTTATTGTTTTTAATTGAATATTGATGGAATAACCTTCTTTCCTTAAAATTTCCTCCTATTTTATCCTAAGAGACTCTAATTTGGCTCCTTGTTGCTCCCCTTTAACTCTTAGCCCTTTATCATTTTATACCAAAAAATCCTAGAATTTATGTAAAAGTTCTCATTAACGTGCGTCTAACATGGGACAATATTAATTTCATTTTGTTCAATAATTGCCTTTAGAATTTTTATATTAAGTCACAGCCAATTTCGATCTAAAATGTGATTTGGTGTTTATCCTATGTTGGGTTACTAATAACTTAAATCACTCTTCTAAAGGTTCATTTTGAGGACATAGGTATTAAAGGTATGAATATGAGTCCATGTATATATTGTGTTGAAAAAAATAGGTCCTTATTTAAGGTATGTTTTGTTATATGGCAAACTCTCTATGAAACATAATACATTAAGGCTAAACATGAGTGGAACAATGTATCATGTTATTGGCTTATTTAAAAATATGGACCCCTATTGTTGTTGTATTCCTCTAAAATTATACTAAAACTTTTATAACTTAGCTCCAACTTATTTCTATTTTGTTTCCTTTATATTGGAGAGAGCTAGAATAAGCGGTAAAAAATTATAAGACAAATTAAGCAGTAAATCCTATTGAAATCATCCTAACAAAAATAAAATACTCTTAAAATCATGTTAAAAATAGTGTAACTAACACTTATAATTATTTTCACTTAGATTTTTCAGAACTTATCTTGGTATTATTAGAGGACAAGCCTCCTACTCTTATATATAAATCAGTAGTAAGGGACAGAGGTCATACCAAATAAGCATGGAAACATTATAATTAGTATATTAAGTTTTATGTTTATGTAAATGATTATTTGTAAGAAAATTAAGACAACAATTTCTGAAATTGAAAGTGTCAGAGAATATGTGAATTTTATAGAAGAACATTACTAGGTTGTGAGTAGATAGGACCATATTATTAAGCTGACTAACATTGTATAATGGATAAAGATATTAGGAACGATAGTAGATGAATCTTTTACGGTATAATTCATTTTGAACTCACTACCTCTTGTTTATAATTCTTTTCAAATTAATTAAGACATTATGAAGGAAAAGTTGGATATTAATGAATTATCTAGTAAGCTTATTTAAGAGGAAGCAAGACTAAAGAAATAAGGGAGTCAATTCGTCAACCTAGTGCATTAAGAAGCTAATAAAGTTCTGAAAGTAAATGTCATAAAATTTAAGGAAGAAAGGTTGCATGCTAATGCTACACAGGTGAATCAAAATGAACAAATGTAGTGCCCCCTTACAGCAGGGATGCAGACCGGGATGCCCGAAGGTCATTTCGGTATGTATCCTATGATAAGGATGAGCTACGTTCGATCACTACATTCACATCACATGGCATCATATTATTATTCACTTATAAAGCATCATAAGAAAATCATAATATTTTAAAACCAACTTTTTTCTCATTTCACTTTGCAAAACCGAAAGTCTACATTGTATCTTTCAACACTTACTACATGTACATCATCAAAACCTAGTACAAAAGTACTATATGAAAGAGGAAAATATACAAAGTCTATCTAATCTGACCAAAAATCCCAGCTGACCGGCCATTGAGTCATGACTTCTCTTGTCAAATCACAATCTACACGGCTAGTAGAGCCTCTCAGTATCTAGAGTCGTCTCTCGATCCTGAAAAGACAACGTTGCAAATTTAGTGAGTTTTGTGAATTTAGTGAGGTAACCATCATTGATGGTTCACTCAATTCTTGCAACACATCATTTCACATAACATATAATCACATTTTTGCATAATTGGTCATGTAACACATTTTCACTCAAGCATAGGCAATTACTCATTTCAGTTAATAAAACATACTTATCAAATTGCATATGGAATGCTTATGAGACACTTTTTCAATTGTTACTTTATTGTGACCGAGTGCCTGAACTGTCCCATATCAAGTTTGGATACGGGTTCATTACTAACTGTCCCTTATCCGAGGATGATACAAGGCTCATTATACATAGTGAGCTTTAGGCTCTTAATCACTATCTAAGCTTGAGTCTCTTTTCACACTTTGAGCTTTAAGCTCTGATCGGTGGCTACTCTGGTCACAACTGTCATTATCTGATTTTGCATTCATGTATGGTATGCATCTATCACAATCAATAATTTTATGAAGAACATAGGTTGTCACATTCACATACAAATAGCACTTAAGTATCCCATTCTAATATCACAGTCATCGGACCTTTATTGTCCAAAATCAACAATCAAAACACATTCATTCAATCATTTCTAACAGAATTTAAGCAAGTGAGATCGTCTAGGTTACTCACAAGTTGCTCTTGAAGCTATTGCCTAGAAGTTCCGGCACCGTCTAGAGGTTGACGTTCCAGTTGTTCCTCTTTAACAAATAATATACACATATATCACAATTTGCACAATCATAAGTATTTAATAATGCACATGTATGAAATGAAATATGTACAATGCATGTTCATGAAAATCCTGGGTATCATTCTATCCTTTAAAATCTCTATTCCTTTCTCATTGACTGACTTCAGAATTTTCCAAGTCACACTTTTGGGTATATTGTTCACATTCAATTAAAAAACAAAAATGACGTAATTCGGTGATACTCTCTTCTAGAAACATAAAACACTCAATTTGGTTTAGTAATTTGGAAGATATGCCTCAAACATTTTTAGGCTGCTCATATTCAAAAACAATGTACTATACATAATTTCCATCCAAAAATTAACCATCTTAGAGAATAAATCAGAATTCTACCTCTTCATGTGATTTGTATCCCTATGGATCTAGTTTGTTCCAAATCAAAGATCATCTCATTTGGATATCTAAATAAGAAGTTATGGTCAAACTAAACAGGACTGTCCAAATTGCAAATTCCTCTCGGGTGGTTAGATCAATTGCAAGTCCTAACTACTACTGAGGAAAACAATAACTTGATGTGAAAAATAAACATGAGTCTTGCAATTAACTCATGGGAGCGAGACAGGAAAGTCACAGGGGTGCAGGATTCATGGGCGTGAGAGGAACATGAGTGTGCAAGAGTCATGGGTGAAAGCACAAGTCAGACCCGTCCCATATTTATCACTCAATCTCTCTCAATTCATTCCATATGGCTATGATATTTTGTGTAGAGGTACAGAAATGTCTTACGAGTCCAATGGTTCAAGAACCAAGTCATTTGGAGGTTTATAGAAGAATTTATGATCAAAAGAAGGAAGGCTATTCAGGGTGAGTCAACCCTTTAGACAAACTAGCAAAGTCACCGTTGTCCTTAAGCACGACGGTGCTTTCCAACCAATTTCACCAATGTCACCTTCACACTTAATCACAAGGGTGACTTCCCAACCTACCAAGCAATGTCACCATCGTGCTTAAGCATGACGGTGACTTCTACTCAACTACAAATTGCATCTTCTTTCTCTCTTCCATTTTTCTCCAACTCTTCCCAAAACATAATTTCGGGTCACTTTTACCCGATCATTCCAACAATGAAAATGAAGGATTTCAGACAAAATTTATCTAATGAAATCAATTGGATGCAAATGGGTTCGATATTCTACAAGTTATGATAAAACACGACAGACTGTTCCAAACCATGACAGAACCCACAAACTCAACTTCCAAACTCTATAACTTTTGATCCAAAATTCAAAAAATTATAAAATTTATATCAATGGAACGATTAAAGAAAGATCTACAACTTTTATGAAGAAACCTTTGTCAAGAACTCTCTGGATCAGCACAGAAAACTTATGGAAGTTTTAGATCAAAATTTTTTAACTCTTTCACTATTCATTCCCAGAATTTCCAGATTCTCCTTCACAAACATCCAACACTTTAGTTTACTAATACTAGACTTTTTACTCCATTTCAATCAACTCATTCACCAAAAATTCATACTAACTCTAAAAATGAAAATCCAACTAGGTTCCATCGAAAACACTGATGCACTCATATTTTCTTATCTTTTTATACAATAACACTTAGTTTTTATGTTGGGCACCATTTCCAGAACCCAACCTCGGATCATTAACGTGAACTTAAACCTATGAAAATTCCTTAAACGACACCGATTCATCTTCTTGCTCTAATACCATGAATGTTGGATCCCACTTGAGTCCGGAATCCAACGCTTGCGAAATCATGAAATGTGATCTTCTTCATTTCTCCTTAGAATTTTTTTCCACACTCTTCGAAAACATAAAACATATAAGTCTTACCCTGTAGGGTTAATTCATTTAACCCTTATAAAGCATGAGTAGATTTTCTTATAAAGTTACTTCAAAGTACTTTCATTAGCCATCATCGGTTCCTCATCATTCTCATAACATCTCAAGCCACAAGGGAAGAACTCACATAGCGGAATTCCAAGAATCACTATCACCTTCTTCAAAATGGTATGCGCCCACACCAAGCCAAACGTCAACAAAAATATTCATCTCACTTACTTCCGAACAGATTTTGGAACATCTCAAAAAGGAATTTCAAAAGGACTTCTTCATAATATTTGTTCTTCTTTTCATTAAGCTTCTAATGACACTAAAAACATTTGATTTGGTTTAGAACTCTAAAAGTTATGGCCCAAACACTTTCGGACTATTACTAAACCGATATTGTGCATTACACCCAACTTCACTCCAGAAACTGAAAGTCTTAAGGACAGAATTGAAATTCAATTCCTTCAGATGAATTGCATCTTTATGTCTCTAGTTTATTTAGAAACAAGAACCACCTCATTCGGAGCTCTATAGCTCAAGATATCGCCAAAATACTAAAACAGATTCATAAACATATCCAACTCGTACTCTTTTAATCGATCCTCTCACTTTGATTCGATCAATCTTTTTCAAATTAATATCAAAGCCTACAAACTTTTATGGAGAGGTAAAGGAATGTCTTAGAAATCCAACGCTTCAAAAATCGGGTCAATCGGAGGTCGAATGAAAAAGTTACAAGCAAAAGAATGGAAAAGGGGTCGGGTCGCGATCGCGAGTAGGTCGCCCTCGTGACCAGGTCGCGAGGTGACCGCATCGCACTCGCGACGCGTGCGGGTGCGCGGCGTCGCACTCGCGACGCTTCCGAGGATGTTGCGACTTCTTTTCTTTTTTTTTTCTCCAACTACCTAACTTCTAAAATTCATATCTTTTGACCTAGAACTCCAAAATTTGCAAATTTGGTATCAATGGAAAGTTAAAAGGAAGCTATACAACTTTTATAAAGGACTTAAAAACCAATTTGGCCTCTAATGGAGTCAAAATCCACTTCAAAGTGGCTGCCTAGAAAAATGTCATCCTAAACAGTAACATAATCTCTAAAAATCATATCTTTCAGCTACATGGTCCAAAAATATCATACTTCATATCAATGAAAAGATAAAAAGATAATCTTCTACCTTCAAGAAGACTTTATAAACAAATTTTTCCTTTATGAGGGTCAAAATCCCACTCAAACTTACTGTCCCGAAATTTGTCATCCTAGACAGCACCCAAACTTCAAAACTTCATATCTTTCAACTCCCACATCCAAAAATCACATACTTTATAGCGTTGGAAAGCTATAAAGACAAACTACAACTTTCATGAAGGCAACTTTGGCTAATTCTACCTATATTATTCCATATTTTCCATGGAAGTTAGAACACAAATCTTATCCTTGTGAAAACTTGAAATTCATCTCAACTTCACTTCCTTAACTAAAGCAACACATTCTTA
>JANVCQ010020275.1:0-12498 GCA_025531925.1 Erythroxylum plowmanianum
ATTATTTTGTATTTGAAACAAGTTTGTAAAGCAAGGCTTTAGTTGCATTTTGAGCAAATCTTGTATCTTTTGTATTTTGGGATTTTGACGTATTAAAGTATTCGCGACTTGAAATGCTCACTAAAGCTTTATAAAACTTTTATCTTTTGATGCAAATGGAATATGTTTTGCATATTTACTCATGACTCTCTCAAGTTTGTAGGTTGAAAATTTTCAAGTTTTATAAAGGAAAAAAATTTGATTTTTGACTTCAGGAAAGAATCTGGGTTAATCTAAGTTGATTTAGGCAAATGTGTCCTCTAGTAAGTAGTAAGTCTTTCTTTTGTCTTTCCAATGGTATTTAGCATGAAAATTTTGGACGTCTGAGCTGAAAGCCATGATCCTTATAAGGGAAGATGTACGAGAGAGGAGTTGTATCTTTTGCCTTTTTGCTTCTTTTGTGATGATGTCATCTCCTTATGTGTTTCCTTTGTGATGATGCCATCTTCTTCTGTGTTTTGCTTCTTCTGCCTTTTGCTTCTTTTGTGATGATGTCATCTTCTTCTGTGTTTCTTCTATGATGACATCATCTTCTTCTGTGTTTTGCATCATCTGTCTTTTGCTTTTTCTGCCTTTTTGCTTCTTTTATGATGACGGCATCTCCTTCTGTGTTTTGCTTCTTCTATTTTTATGCATCTTTTGCCTTTTCACTTCTTCTGTCTTTTTACTTCTTCTGCCTTTTCGCTTCTTCTGTCTTTTTGCTTCTTTTGTCTTTTTGCTTCTTCTGCCTTTTCGTTTCTTCTGCCTTTTTGTTTCTTCTGTCTTTTCACTTCTTTTGTCTTTTTGCTTCTTCTGCCTTTTCGCTTCTTCTGTCTTTTTGCTTCTTCTATCTTTTTAATTCTTCTGCCTTTTCGCTTCTTCTGTCTTTTCGCTTCTTCTGCATTTTTGCTTCTTCTGCCTTTTCGCTTCTTCTGTCTTTTTTGCTCCTTCTGCCTTTTTGCTTCTTCTGTCTTTTGCTCCTTCTACCTTTTTGCTTCTTCTGCCTTTTCGCTTCTTCTGTCTTTTTGCTTCTTCTGCCTTTTTGCTTCTTCTGTTTTTTTTCTTCTTCTGCCTTTTTGTTTCTTCTGTCTTTTTACTTCTTTTGTCTTTTTGCTTCTTCTGTCTTTTCGCTTCTTCTGTCTTTTCGTTTCTTCTGTGTTTTGTATCTTCTGTCTTTTGCTTCTTCTATCTTTCGCCTTCCCCTATCTTCTGTTCCATTTCTGACTCCTTCAGATGATAGAATCCGACATCAAGGTCTTTCTCAAAGTTGTAGATCTCAAAGCCTTCTTTGAAATCGTCTTAAGAGAATCTTAACCTGATAACCCTAATGACAGTTATGCTAGTTGTCCCAGGGCTGGTGCAAGGTGATTAAAGTCAACATCTGTTTGGAAATAGTAAGAGTAAGTTGTCTTGGTGGGGGCGAGCCACCCTTGCGGGACATGTGTCCAGATGTCAGTTAAGAAGTCGGCTCGTGATTTGCAAGGGCGGGGTGTCCAACAGTTATGGGTAAGCGAGCTGAAGATCAAAGGTGATAAGCAGGATGTTGAGTCTCCATACCCATTGGCAATACTCTTACGAAGACCATCCTAGTGTGAGAAGGGCGATGCCCGAAAAGACAACTAGATATTAAAGTATGATGGTGAAGCGATGAAGTTCCACTCATCAAAAGTCATGGAGCATCATGCTGAGAAGGAGCTAACATTAATGGAAATTTCTCCAGGCTCCTCAAGGAGTTTGAGCATGCTTCCCATTGGACTCAAGCATCCATTTGATAATGGATGATGCACATATGCCAGGGGTCAAGCTTTTGACCTTAAATAAGTGTTTGATGGGAGGCACCCCATCCGTATCGCTTTCTTTTGTGTGTTTTTCTCTTTTATACATATCTTTTGATTGTTTGTTTTAAATGTGTTACTTGTTTTCTTTGGTTTGTTTTGTTTGTAGGCATTTGAAAAGGAAGCTGCAATCTTTCACTTCAACACTGCTATTTATGTTTTCAAAGCTGCAATCATTCATTTCAATGTTGCATATGGCGTCTTCAATATAAGGGAGTACTTCTGTTCTCATCCCTCTTTTGTGTTTTTTATTGTTTTTGGACATTGAGGACAATGCCCATTCTAGGTGTGGGGGAAGGATATAGAGTTCATACGTGTTATTATGCGATTTTGATTCTCTTTTCAGTTTTGATATGCTTATGGTGTGTCCTAAACTATAAAGCTTTATCATATTATTTTGGATGAGTTGAGTGTATGCATGAAATTAAACTGGGCTATGTGAGTCTAAGGTGACTTATGTTGATTGATTGCAATAACTGATCTTATAAACTTAGTCAAAATTTTGACATTTGAGTGATGAGGTAGTTGTTGAATTAAAATGAATTCTTGAATTAAACCTATGAGTGGATTTGAGCTTTAATGACATCATCTTTATGTCATTCCATTTTTTTTGTTTTGTGTGATGCTCCTCTAATTATGTTTGCATTCAAAACTTGCATTGAACTGGATTGAATTTGTTTGATTACATGGGATATGGAAATGATTAAGGCATTATTTGTTTTTACACCCTTTTGCTTAAAAATGACCCACCTAGTTATTTTCCCTTTGCAAATAATTTTTAGCCTTTAACCTTGTTTTTCAATCAATCACCTTACATTGAAACCCAAAAAACCAATTAACCTTACCCTATCATGAGTTGAATGAAGCATTGAGTAATTTGGAACTTTTGTTCTGTATTATATTCTGAGATACTTTTATAAGTACTCCTACTTATGTGTTTTTAAAATTATGTTGCTAGTAATTTCTCTTGTTTTTGTTGCTCTCCTTTGTTCTTAATTTTAGCCAAGTAAAAAAAAAAGAATAAGAGAAAGAGAAAGAGAAAAGACAGAAAGAAAGAAAAATCAAAAAAAGAAAAGAAAAAAGAAAAAGAAAAAGAATAAAACATAGTAGCATTAGTTAGTAATGAGTAGTTATAGTCCTTTGTATTCATGTGTTTATGTTAGAATTTTAATTTGAATGTCCCTTTTACTTGGTACTTTGTGAATGCTTGTGATTAACCTTTGCTATTTTTATCTTACCTTTGAACCTAGCCTCATTACAACCCATGATAAAGTCCTTATGATTTATAAACTCATATAATTCAAATGAATGATAATTGGTGAATTTGCAAGCCTATGATAGTGTAATCTATTAGAGGGAGATTTGAGAGAAACACTTTGACCTCAAACATTTAAGTGTAAGAGAGAAATCTGTGAGAAAAATTCACTTTAGTTTCATAATTGCCTTTTGAACAAAGATGTCTTATTTTGACTTTGTTTATTTGTATCAGTGAAAAGTGATTATGATGTGTGTTGCAACCTAAGTCTTACTGGCCCATGTTAACCGGTTGTGTGCACTTAATCTTATGTGTGGTGGTTTGACATGTTTGCTCAAGGGCAAGCAAAGGTTTGATGTGGGAAAATTTGTTAAGTTGTCATTTTATGCTTATTTTGTATATACTTATTTTGTATATAAATCTCTTTAATGTGTTGATATTATTATTCAAAATTAATATATTTACTTATTAATTGTTCTTATATGATTTTCATCAGTCAATAGATGAAATTGAATCAAAAAGATGCAAAGGAAGCAAAGATAATTCGAGATTCCAGATTGGTAGGAAATTCAGTGACTAAACGTGGGCACGTGCAAGGACAATGACTATCTACAAAATCTATTTTCAAATGCAGATCTGTTTCACTTAAGATTTTCATGATCTTGAGAATGAGATTGCATCCTTATTGATGGGGATTTGCCACCTGAATCTAGGGGAAGATTATCTGTAAAAGGTCATGGAAAAAAGGAGAGATAGGAAGGATCAAAAAGCATAAAAGGAGGGGAATTGCTACTGTTCACGTTAGCCACTTTAAGGGATAGTTTTACATTCTTATGCGGAATTTCTCTGCACTTTTTCTTCTTGTTTTGGTCAGCCATAGTTAGGTCTTTCAATTTCTGCAATATTTCTATAGGGATTTTCAAATTTTCTAAGAAAGTCCAGGGATGGAGACTTTACAGTTGACTATTTCTTTATTGATTTTCACTTCGATCAGGAGTAGCTAAATCCCTTTTCTTGGTTGAGGGAAACCATGTTATCATTTAGTATGTGTGACTAAATAAAGTTTGTTTCATTAATGAATATTGAGTATCTTCCGAATTGCTTTTTATGATTGAATGGGTTGATTTCTAGGGTGCGTAACTAGGAATTGATTTGTTTAATAACCAGATTAGTAGGATATGATGATCAATTTTGCTAATCAAAACTGGCAATTAGGATTACCATCTTTACGTTAGAGCTGGAAATTCTAAGAAGAAACTCATCTTAATTAAATTCATGTCAGACATGTGTTGTCTTATTCATTGGTTTCTTAGTTCTTAAAGCTATTACTCACTTGAACTTACTATCATATCTAAGTTGTTGATTAATAAGAATGTTTAGAATACACGTTTCTAATCATTCACTCTTAAGAGAAAACATCACCCAATGAATGTTTGTTGATAGATTGAATTTTATATCAAGGATCTATATTAATGTGAAAATGTTAGTGACCCAAAACTAGGGTTTGTTTACTGAATTTCCATATCTGAATATTTTTGTTTAATTTTAGTTTTGATTATTTCTAATTTCTTAAACTACGTGAACCATACACCCAACCCCATTTGTTTTAGTTTTAAACTCATTAACCTTTACCCTTAAAAATTTCGTGGAAACGATCCCTACTTTCCACTACTACATAATTTGTATTGTAGGAAGTTGGTTTATTTTTAAATTTAGTTGCAGGCGACAGAGTACCATTGACAAAAAATTTTATAAGAAAGACAATCTTTGAGATAAATGGATCTTTAAAGACTCTAATATACCTCTTATGTTTTTTATTCCATTCAACATATTATGTTACAGTTAATAGGTCCAATTAGTGTAATGTAATAGAGTTTTCATTTTGGCTAAGGTTATAAATAGGTCATAAAATAAAGTTAAATTCATTTGATTTTATTTTACAAATTTTCAAAATACATTGTATGGAATAGTACAGTTTTAAAAAATTTAGGGACTATTTTATAATTTTTAAAAATGATCTAAACGGTACCTAGTATTTGTTGGTACCAGTATTGTACTATACCAAAACTAAATTTCGTAATAGAACTCATACGATATTCATAACATTAGTTGTCAGGCTTATTGTGCACGAAAATTATTACTTTAGGAATGTTAGTTTAATACCTAAGCATGTTCAAACACTAAAGAATCCCATTAGCATAGGTTGATGATAGAATTTAGGGGCTAACAATACATATGATCTATATGGTAATACAATTGAGTGCTATATCTTTTTAGGATTACAGTCCTAGATCCCAACTGAAAATATAAAATTCTAATTAAAGTTGTTGTGAGTAATGAGGCTCCATAATCAGATCCATATTCTTATGTGAGAAAGTGATAAGTCTATCTTCAAACTCTTAAAACCCACATTATAGTGCATAGGCCTATAAATAGGGTTGATGGCTCAAAAATAGTAAGTGCATATGAATCCACTCTAATGAGGGTAAATTTCTAACCTTCTCAAAAAAGCCTCATTTCTCAATTAAGTTTTAAAGTACAATTGTCGAGGCAAGTCTCTAATACTTTTTATAAATTTATCGCATCCATTTTAATATAATATTGTGGATAATATATTAGTTTCGATACCTAATTTGATTATGGTATTGTATGTTACCAATACAAATTAATATTGGGTCTGTTTTGAATAAATTTTTTAAAATCAGAAAACAATCTTTGAAATTTTTAAAAATTACAAAATAATCTCTCAATACTTTTATATAATTTTTAATTTTACATCAAGTTTGTCTAGAAAAATTATGAGGCCCCAAATTACACCTTAGTACAAACGTTATATGTCTATGAAAGTATATGTGATAGGAGTTAATGATTATGATTTTAAAGGATATTGCTTAAGTCTTGAATTTTGGTTTGATGGATTAGAATTAGTAACTTGGAATTTATTATTGCAATTGGAAAATTGATGAGTTAAAATGTAACCTAGACTAGGAAAAATATCAAGTGGTAAGACAATTGATACATGAGTGTGGATGACTCAATACTTTTATATAATTTTTAATTTTACATCAAGTTTGTCTAGAAAAATTATGAGGCCCCAAATTACACCTTAGTACAAACGTTATATGTCTATGAAAGTATATGTGATAGGAGTTAATGATTATGATTTTAAAGGATATTGCTTAAGTCTTGAATTTTGGTTTGATGGATTAGAATTAGTAACTTGGAATTTATTATTGCAATTGGAAAATTGATGAGTTAAAATGTAACCTAGACTAGGAAAAATATCAAGTGGTAAGACAATTGATACATGAGTGTGGATGACTAAACCTATAAATTGGGTGACATTTGGCATAAATAAATGAGTGACGTTTGGCATAAGAGATTAAGTGAAAAATGGCCTGATATAAATGTGACATTTGGTAGCTTATATGGAGGACAAGTGGGCTGCACGCATTGGTGACAAGTGCCATTGCACAATTGTGATATCTAACACCAAATGAAGTCAGCTAATGCAAAAATTGTTTTTTGTTTATTCTTTACCATCTTCATCTCTCACCACCGAAAATTTGTCCCTATCTTACAACCTTGTGTTTTATTCGAGTTTTTTTGAATTACAACATCCAAATATTGTAGTGAGAAAGCTACATCGTGCTATCTTCTATGCTGTTGTCTACTTGGTGTTAAGATCATCCTACTTCATGTTGATCTTGGAATTGTGCTTGTTGCATGGAAGGCTAGATTGACTTTTCATTAAAATGGGAGTTTAAGTTAAGCATGTAAGTGGAATTCTAAACTTGATGGCATGTGGTAATACAAATTCTATATTGTTTGAATTGGGATAAAATATGTGTTTTGTTTATGATAAAATAAGTTCTAGAAAATGATGTCCATATAATAGATTCTGTTTTAGTTTCTAAAGCATGAAAGACAATGGTTTGTGAGATGCCAAATTAATGATTTTGAATTGGAATTGGAAGTCAATTTAATGAGGAATTGAAGAATAATTGAGGTATAATTAAGGTGTCATAATGGACTATGATAAAGGTGTATTGAATTGAGTATGAAGGTGTTAAAATCTAGAAACAAATTGAAGGCAATTGGATAGTGAACCTTTAGTTCACTGATCCCACAATCATGGGAGATATATTAGCTCCTTCCTATGGTCGTGGGAAATGTTTTGAAATAAGAAAAGTTTGGTTTTGCGCAATTGTTGAACCATATAAGGTTAAGACACTTTACAATGGTATATTTGAACTTAATTAAGGTTTGAAATGAACCTAGTTTGATGTTGGATTAATTGGTTAAAGGTTGAATAAGTTTTGGAATGTTAATTGAGGTGATAACTTAAGGAATGGAATGTTTGATTTCAATGTATTCAATTTTAGAATATTTGAATTGTTCAAGGGATGGAGGTGTTCTTATGATCATAAATGTGATCCAAAGGATTTAAGTAATGTGAATTAGTTATGAATGTTTGAGAACTGGGAATTTGTGTGAAGTTATATGATGTGTAATTACTTGATGCTATTATTGATGCATTGTTACAAATGCTTAAATTCTTAAGGCAAACTAAGTTGTTCGGGTGTGAAAGAGTGTTTAATTTGAGCATAAGGAAATAAATTCCTACATTATGCATTATTTCTCTTACATGTGATTCTGAAATGTGATAAGTGTTACTTTAAACCTGCCAAGTCCTAGTTATGGGTAAATAGGCATGCCTAGAAGGGTCTGCAATTACTTATGTACTTAGACACTACAATGCCTTCTTTTCTTAGACACTATAGTCTTTTCTCTTTTAGAGATTGAAGTCTCTTATGTTTCTATAGATACCAATCATAGGAATCTTCTGTTCTGTTCCTGTTGCCCACTTTTGTAAAAAGGGATTAGTAGGTAATTATGTATATGATTTTGATATTAGTTCTGCTCTGAAACAATCATGTCCTATTCTGATACTTTAAATTCTATTCTGATGTAAGTTTATTATGTTCTGATGCATTTCTGTTCTATTTTGATGCAAGTGATAGTCTGATTACTCTCTGATTTGAATAATTAAAGATTGCTTGTGATAAACCATGATTCATTTGCTTATAAATGTTGGACGACTGTTAGAAGTAGTTGCCATCTTGTATCATGTTTAGTTATTCCCCATTAAGTTATATGCTTAGCACGGTGATTTTTCCTCCATGTAGGTCTCGATATAAAAGATTAAGGCTGGGATAGCTGCAGTGGCCAAAGAAGGATGCGTTATGTTTTGCATAAGTTTTTTGAGTTGTATTTAAAATTATGAGACATATTTGTATTTTGTGTAAATGGTTTGTAATAACTATAATACATGAGGGATTTGAATTTAAGACATGTATTTGATAAATACAATGTGTAAATTATGTTCTGTTTATAACTCATCTTTTGAATGGAATGTGAAGTATGTTGCCTTATTTTTAGGACTTGTTGGAATATCTTGGTATATTCTAGGTTTGATTTGTGTGGCATCCGTATATCCTTTTGGGGGGGTATTAGGATGTTACAAAAATCATAATAATATAAAATTGAAAAACAATTATCTCTGTATTTTTATTAAAATTACTTTTCACATACTTCACATATAAATAACAACTAAGATTAATATAAGGAAAATAGTTTAATTATCATACAAATACAAAACTAAGAATAATGTGAAGTACTTAAAATGTTACAATTTAAATCATATAATAAAGACTAATAACATCAAAATATCATATAGTAAGAATAATATAGGTCTATGACTTTATAAGCATTACAATAAGGGATCAAGCTGAGGAACACAATCAAGTAGAAGTGAATCCTTAAACAAAAATACTTACATAAAGTTTTATATTTATATTGCATATATAGAATTTAACATATACATCAAATATAAGTGAAATTAAAATAAAAGAGGAGATATGAAAAACCTTCAACTTCATTAAATGGAATATCTACTCAAATTTTAATAAGTCTAATTTTCATTTATTACAAAATCCTCATTATTGAGAGGAGTCTCATTATCAGCATTATTCAAATTCATTATACCAAATGACATAATAATGCTCCTTATCTAAGATTGTCTTCTAAACCACTCTCATATATCAAACTTGATTCCTAGTTCCTCAAAAATCTAATCAGCTAAAAGATCGATATGGTTAAGGCAAATCGAATTTATAGAGCTACTTATTCTATTAAAATTCATGGTAAAAATAAAATAAAATAATTAATAAATTATATTTATTCAATAATGATAATAACATACCTTTCTTGAAGCTTTATATTTATTCAATAATGATAATAACATACCTTTCTTGAAGCTTTAACTTGTATCGAATAAAGACCAAAACGTTTAATTTTTGTGTTCCAATATATTTTTTCTTAAAATAGAATAATTCAAACGTACTTCAATTCCTCTCACACGTTGTTACACTCATGCATTGCTTCAAAATTTAGATTGCAAACCTTTGCAATTCTAGAAGACTACTTTTTAATTAGTCCTGATAAGTAATTGTATAACAACAAAAGTAATCTTAAAATCAAAATAAAGTGATGATTAATTTTTAATAAGTAACAAAAGTGAAGAAATATATACATATGTGTGTGTGTATTAAGTTTGTCTTTTTAACGAATTGTGATGGTCATCCCAAAATCACATACACATCCTTTTATACCTCCATTTATGAGATAAGGAGATTATCTCATGTGCAATAATTGTTCCGATAGTTTATAGCATTTCCCTATTAACTTCAGACTTTTTTTTTGGGTAAAACTTACTCTATAACAAACGCTAATATTCAAAATTTCCCTAGCCATATACGAAGGAGAGTAAAGTTGTCTCACCCATCTTTTATTGATGACTACAAAATAAGACATATAAAGAAGGCTTGTTTTTTAGGCTGGCCTTAATTACTTCCTTCTCCCTCTTGATGACATCATAAAAATAACCTATTATTTCCTTCTCGTTACTATCAGCCAAATGAAGTACTTTTATAATGGTTCAAAAGCTCAAATGAAAAATTAGAATTTGAACCAAAATTTATTATTTTAAAGTATAATTTTGGAAACCCCCATTGTAGCATGAAACTTGATATAAACAAGCTTATCACTTGTAAATATTTTCTTAGCTCTCTAATTCATTAGAACAAAACACTAAAGTGATAAAAAATTAGTGACATCTTATAATAAGAGCACAATACAAAGAATTGATGCTTGAGCACTAGAAGTTATTAATAATGTAAAAACATTTAGATATATGTGTTCTTCTCTTCCTCACATCATGTGCGACAATCCTTTATTATTAAGTAGGAATACCATCCTCAACATCCCTCCTATCCTCATCTTGATCACCGTAAAAGGAGCTTTTACTACCAATTTCGTAGCTCAATCTTTTTCTTCTATCTTTCTCCTGCTAATACTTTTCAAGAAAGTATTCATTTGTCATTTCATGTCATAGCTAACCTTTTTACATGGCTCCTGATCACCTTTGATCCCATCTAGATGCTTCTTTAGTCTAGTGATTTCCCCACCTTTTAAATCTTTTTTACAATATAAACAAATGGTATGGTTCTTCATTTTATGAACCAATCTAGCATAATCTCAAACTAGATCATCAAATCTTCCTAAACTTATAGAGGCTAAATTACCAAGAGTACTTAAACTTCCTTCCATTTGTCTATAAAATAAATAAATAAATATGTCAAAATTAAATTAATAATTTCAAATCAAAATCAAAATTATTGCATGTGAAAGTAAATTTACTCATAAGATATTGACCATAGTTAATAAATCTGAATCTTCTCACTGACATGTTTATTAACTTGTAACAAGTTGACTACACCCATTAAATGAAGCAACATTATCTTATTTTAGAGGGTTAATTATTAGAAAAAACCCAAACTTTTGCCAAATTTTCAATTACAGCTTGAACTTTAAAAAGTAGCAATAACTCAAACTTGTAATTTTTTTAATTATAACCTGAACTTCAAAAAGTAGCAATAAAATGCTTAAACTTTCAATTTTTTTAATGTTTTAGTTAAGTTTGCTGATGTGGCTTGTCTTGTGTTTCAGAAACCTTAACTATTAATACACGTCAACCAAAATTAACACAACAAATAATGATTAATGAAACGATGTTATTTAATTACATAATTAAATTGATGTTGTTTAAAAATGGTCTAAATTAGATTATATAGCCTCGACAACCTTACGTTTTAATTTTAGTTTTTCACTTCATTTTCAGTTTGTTCTCTCCATGCCCTCACCCTTTGATTTTTAGATTACACAGCCTTGATGCCCTCACACTAAATCCATCAAGAGAACAAACTAAAAATGAAGAACTTACTGGTACAGTATTCTGTAATATGAGAGTTGTTCGGGAGGTCAGAAGAACAAACAGAAGACAAAGGGCTGAGGGCATCGAGAGGACAACATATAAAGTGTTGTGCCCTTTTTTTGGAGCCCAACTTAGGAGTCATTGTTAAGTCAAAAAGACTTCACGTTTATTAATTTTGTTTATAATCAAATAATAATAATGTTAGAAATAAATGAATTGTTTTGATGTGTGTTTTAAGCATGCAAGAAAACACAGAAGAAGTTCAAAACATAGAAGAAGTTCAAAACACAGAAGAAGCGCAAAACACAAAAGAAGTTGAAAACACAGAAGAAGTGAAAACACAGAAGAAGTTCAAAACACAAAAGAAACGCAAAACAAAGAAGAAACGCAAAACACAAAAGAAGTTCAAAACACAAAAGAAGTGAAAACACAGAAGAAATGAAAACACAGAAGAAGCGTAAAATACAGAAGAAGTGGTAAAACACATAAGAAGTTCAAAACACAGAAAAAACGCAAAACACAGAAGAAGTGAAAACACAAAAGAAGTGAAAACACAGAAGAAGCAGAAAACACAGAAGAAGCGCAAAACACAGAAGAAACACAAAACACAAAAGAAGTGCAAAACATAGAAGAAACGCAAAATACAGAAGAAGTTGAAAACACAGAAGAAGCGAAAAACACAGAAGAAGCGGAGAACACATAAGAAGTTAAAAATACAGAAGAAGTTCAAAATATAGAAGAAGTTGAAAACACAGATGATACAAAGACAATACAAAGATGGAGACACTCTAGTACGTCAGATAGTTAGTCAGTTGGATTTAGTTACAGAACTCAACTGAATAGTAGTTTCTATAAGAAACAAGAAGTAAGAAGCAGTTATCAAGATTCAAGAAGCAGTTGGAGACTTAGGCTAATACTAGTCGTAGTTGAAGACTAAACAATTTTTTAGCTTTCAAGTTATTACTTACAAAAATTCTTTATTCAAAGTGCGATACAAGAGAGCAAACTCTACTGTAACAAAAGCTCACAATATCTTTCTAGTGAGAGAAAGAAAA
>JANVCQ010020337.1:0-12494 GCA_025531925.1 Erythroxylum plowmanianum
TCATGAATGCATGTACAATCATGTGCATGTGCAAAAATTACCATTTGTATTCATATAGAGGCTATAAGATGCATGAGTATGCCGAGATATATTTACACATTCCTAACCCGTCCCAATTTACCAAATTACCCTTCCCATCGGTGATGGGATGTTACAGGATCAATTAGTCTGTGTCTTTTTAGATAAATATTTTCCCGTGACTAAGACTACTAAGATCATCAAGGAAATCACTAACTTCCAATAAGGTGACGAGAATCAATCTACGAAGCGTTGGAACGATACAAGGATTTGCAATAGAAGTGCCAACATCACAACTTACCTAAAGAATTCTTGTTACAAATATTCTATAATGGAGTTACCTCGCACACAAAGGCACGATCGATGTAGCTTCAGGAGGATCATTGATGAGGAAGACAGTGGACGAAGCAAAATAATTAATACTAGAGATGGTGAGTAACAGCTGTTTATAAACGAATGAGTGAAGTAGACAGACTACTACATTTCGTGAACAAAAGGAATTGTAGTTGTTGATCAAATGACAGAAATGTAAGTGAGGATTGATAACTTGACTCGACAACTCAACAACATGAAAGCTTCGTCCTCAGCTTCGGTGAAGGTCATACAAGTTAAGTGTGAACTCTGTGGACAATTAGACCATGATACAGTGGATTGTTTCTTAATGAAGGAAGATGATCTAGAGCAAGTAAATTATATGGGAGCCTAGTATGGATGAGGAGGGGGAAACAATCCCTACTCTAACACCTATAACCCTGGATGGAAGAATCACCTTAACTTCTGTTGGATGAACAAGTTTGGAGGACAATTTAGACCTTAAGGATAATCGAGATTCCAAAAAGATAAATCAAACTTAATGGAATCGAAGTTGGATATGATTTTAGATAAGCTTGGCATTTTAGATGATGCACAAAAGAAGATAAAAGGCAAATTTGAACAAGTAACAAAGAATCATGCCTCTTTAATCCACAACCTAGAGATCTAAGTACACCAATTGTCAAACGCTTTCTCCATGCAAAATTTGGGAAGTTTTCCTAATACTTCTGGAACAAAACCAAGGGAGCAACTAAAGGCTATTACACTTCGAACTGGGAAGGAACTTGAACCACCTGCAAAGACATTAAAGGACCCATCCATCCCGTTGAGAAAGATCAAGAAAAGGAGAAAGAAGTGAATATGAGCAAATACCCTCCTTATGTCGCACCTCCACCATATCAACCCAAAATTCCTTTTCCTCAATGATTACAAAAGTAGAAGTTAGATGCAGAATTTGCAAAATTCGTTGAGAAATTAAAGATGCTACAAATAATTCCCTACTTTGTAGAGGAGTTAGAACACATGCCTAAATATGCAAAATTTTTAAAAGACGTATTAACAAAGAAGCGTACTTAGGAAGATAATATGATGGTAGCTCTAATTGGCACCTACAGTTCCATAGTCACCAGCCATATGCAGTCTAAATTGAAAGATCCAGGAAGTTTCACAATACCCTATGTGGTTGGTGAATTTGAATTCACCAAGTTTTTGTGTGATTTAGGAGCAAGCATTAATCTTATGCCTTTATTGATATTCAAGAAGTTGGGACTGGGTGAGGTCAAGCCAACGTCGATGTTGATTCAATTGGCTGATCAATCCATTAAAAGACCGATTGAAATAGTGGAAGACGTTCTGATGCAAATGGACAAGTTTATTATTCTTGTAAATTTTGTGGTTCTCGATTTTGAAGAAGATAAGAAATGTCTATTGATATTAGGTCGACCATTTATAAATACAGGGAAGGCCATAATTGACGTTCATGAAGGGAAATTGACACTTCAAATATGTGAGGATCAGATCGAATTCAATATGAATAAGGCCTTAAAGAGTCCAATAACGAGCAGTGCATGCATAAAGGTTGAAATTATGGATCAAAATGTGTAAGAACAAGTCGAGAGTTGCATTGCAGAAGTAAAGTCAGTGGAAGCGGAAATAGACAATGGGTATTAAAAACTTGATTCCAAAGGAGATGATGAGATGGAGGAGTCGGATGTTCAAATGCATAAAGATAAATTGGTTCGAACCGAATTACCCGTACCACCATCTATAGAAAAAACACTAACATTAGAGCTTAAACCTTTTCCTGCACATCTTAAATATACCTTCCTAGGTGAAGGTCTAATGTTACCAATAATAATCTCCAACAAATTGGATGAGAAACGAGAAAGTAAGATAATAGAAGTTATTTGAAAGCGAATGAAAGCCATTGGATGGCAGATTGCCGATATTTGAGGCATAAACCCAAATGTTTACATGCATCGAATAAACCTAAAGGAAGGATGTAGAACATTGAGGGAGTGTCAACGAAGATTGAATCCTAACATAAAAGAGGTGGTCAAGAAGGAGATAATCAAACTCTTAGATGTAGGTACAATCTATCCCATTTTTGATAGTGAATAGGTTAGCCCAGTACAATGTCTACCTAAGAAGGGTGGAATGATGGTAATAGAAAGTGATACTGGAGAAGCAATTTCAATAAGAACTGTCACAGGATGAAAAGTATGCATAGATTATCGCAAACTCAACTCAGTGACTAAGAAAGATCACTTTCCCCTTCCGTTCATAGATCAGATGATAGAAAGAGTAGCTAGTCATTTGTTTTATTATTTCCTAGATGGATATTTGGGATATAATTAGATTTTCATCTACCCTGATGATTGGGAAAAGACTAGGTTCACTTACCCTTATGGTACCATCGCGTATAGACAAATGCCTTTCGAACTTTGCAATGCTCTGGCTATATGCCAAAGATGTATGATGTCTATCTTTGTCGACATGATAGAAGATATAATGGAGGTATTCATCGATGATTTTTTAGTTTTTAGAGATTCTTTCAAGATTTGTTTAACTAATTTGGATAAAATTCAAAGATGTGAAGAGTCACACTTGGTGCTGAATTGGGAGAAATGTCATTTTATGGTACAAGAGGGGATAGTGCTAAGGCATAAAATCTCACACCAAGGATTCGAAGCCAACAATGAAAAAACAAAAGTGATAGAGAAACTTCCACCACCAAGTAATGTAAAAGGTGTGCAAGGATTTTTAGGCCATACAGGATTTTACCTTCGATTCATCCAATACTTTTCACAAATCACAAGACCTTTGACAAACCCTTTAGTTAAGGATGTGCCCTTCTTGTTTGATGACAAGTGTATGCTTGCATTCAACAATAAAGGAAGCATTAATGTCAACACCAATTCTATCACCACCGGACTAGACACTTCCATTTGAAGTTATGTGTGATATAAGTGATCAAGTCTTAGGTTGCTTATTATGCCAAAGGAAAGATAAGAAGTTGTATGTGATTTACTATGTCAGTAAGACCCTTGCAACACCTCAGCTAAGTTACACCATTATAGAGAGGGGACTACTCGCAATAGTGTACATGTGTGATAAGTTTCGACAACAATTTTTGGGATCAAAGGTAATTGTATTCATTGATCATGTAGCATTAAAATAAATTTTCAACAAAAAGATGCAAAACCAAAGCTCATTTGATGGGTGATACTTTTACAAGAATTTGATATAGAGGTGAGAGATAAGAAGGGAGTAGAAAATGTGGTTGCAGATCACTTATCCTGACTAGAAGGAGGGGAATGCAAGCCAAGTGATGATATTAATGAAAACTTCTTTGACGAAACCCTGATGCTCCTTGAAAGTTTGACTACACCATGGTTTGTCGATTTCATAAATTATGTTGCCAGTGGTAAACTTCCTTCTGATTTAACTTACCAACAAAGGAAGAAATTCTTACATGATTGTAACCGATATATATATATATAGGATGAGCCAATTTTATATAGATCATGCGTTAATGGATTAATGCGATGATGTGCTCCAGAGGAAGAAATGTTGGATATCCTAAAGCAATGTCATGAAGATCAGTATGCTGGACATTATGGAGCCAACAAAACGGTCGCTCAGATACTCAAGAGTGGATTTTATTGGTCACAATTGTTTAAGGATGCTTATACCTTCGTAGCACAATGAGATCGATGCCAGAGAATAGTTAAGATCTCTAAAAAAAGATGAAATGCCTTTATCCAACATTTTAGAAGTGGAAGTTTTTGATGTATAGGGCATCAATTTTACGGGGCCTTTCCAATCTTCAATGGGAAACATATACATTCTAGTGGGAGTGGATTATGTTTTACACTGGGCCGAAGTAGTGACATCTCCAACCAATGATGGAAAGGTAGTACAAAAGTTCATTAAACGGTTATTCAACCGGTTTGGAGTGCCACGTACAATAATAAGTGATAGAGGTACACACTTTTGCAACAAATCTTTTGATGCTCTTTTAAAAAGATATGGAGTGCACCATTGTGTTGCTACACCTTACCATCCGCAAATTAGTGGCTAAGTGGAAGTTGTCAACAGGGAGTTGAAACAAATTTTGGAAAAGACGGTGAACAACTCCAGAAAGGATTAGGTAATAAAGTTAGATGATGCCCTTTGGGCTTATAGGACTACTTTCAAAACACCTATCGGAACAACTCCTTATAGACTTGTATATAGAAAATCTTGTCATTTGCTAGTCGAACTAGCACATCAAGCATACTGGGCGATTAAAGCATTAAATTTCAATTGGAAGCAAGCAGGCGAAAAGAGACTTCTACAATTGGACAAACTAGAAGAGTTTTGTTATAATGCGTACGAAAACGCCAAACTTTACAAGGAAAAGGTAAATAAATGACATGACTCTCATCTCAAACAAAAGGAATTTAAAGTGAGAGACACGGTTCTGCTATACAATTTAAGGTTGAGGCTGTTTCCAGGGAGTTAAAATCTCAATGGAGTGGACCTTTCACGGTCATTCAAGTTTTCGATCATGGAGTTCTCAAACTGGAAAATGCTAACAAGAAAGTTTTTAAGGTCAATAGGAATCATTGCAAGCTATATCTCAGAGAAGCGATTCCCAAGGATAAGGAAGTGATTCCCTTTTGTTAAAACAATTAAGGTGCCTCCACAGTTGTAAGGTCAAGCTAAGGACCATAAATTAGCACGTTTAATAGTTTTATT
This sequence comes from Erythroxylum plowmanianum, assembly GCA_025531925.1. Classification (NCBI taxonomy): domain Eukaryota; kingdom Viridiplantae; phylum Streptophyta; class Magnoliopsida; order Malpighiales; family Erythroxylaceae; genus Erythroxylum; species Erythroxylum plowmanianum. The sequence goes on from JANVCQ010020337.1 coordinate 5,074, forward strand.
GAAATCGTTAGATTTAGTTAGAATTGTTTGTGAATTCCAATAAAATTTTAGTAAATTTAATTGATCTAGAATCATAATGCCCTCACTCTTTTCAAGCAATTCTTGGACAATACAACAATCTTAGGGCATTCAACTGTCACCTTCAACACCGTCACCACCTCCATCACCATGAAACTTGCTCTAACCTCCTTCTTTTTAAATTTAGTCTTTATTTTTATTTTTACCTTTATTGTTATTGTTGGTTTTTGTTTTACTTTAATTCATTTTTTTTTGTCTTTATGTGTTTGTTTGTCCCCTTCTCATATTGAGGACAATGTATTGTTCAAGTGTAGGGAGGGTTATGTGTTTTATTTCAATGAGAATTTTGCATATTATAGTTGTTAGGTTGCATTTTGTGAATCATTTGAATGTGTCAATGACTTAGATGAATCAAAATTGATTTAATTTTGAACATGGTCTATGAGGTTGTAGAGAATTATTAGCTTGCATAATTAGTTAAATGAGGGTTCTTTGATTAAATATATTGCTTGATTAGGATTTAGTGTTTAAATGTAGCCCTCTAAATTGTTACATTCGTTCATAATTTGAGGCCTTTTAACCTAAGTAGCTTTGCTAGTATTTTTTTCTTGTAAACGAGTAGCTAAAGCAACTATTTAACCTAAAAAATTGTTATTTTTAAAATAAGTAACTATTTCGCTGGCCTTCGAGTTATGAATAGAGATAGTAGCCAGTTGAGAACGTGATATAGCTGAATAACTGGATCGACACGTATCACAAATGTGTGCCTTCACGTAAAAAGGCTAGAATGACATTCCAACTAAGCAGCTTAATAAAAAGCACGACTTAGTTGAATAATCGGATCGGCATTCATTACCAATGTTTACCTCCGTGTAAAAAGACTAAGTCCATATTCATAAAAAGTAAATAAAAATAAAATGAGTTTTCGAATAAAACCTACCGAACTTGTAATAGTTTGACTTTTCGTGAAAACGTACTTAGGCTTAATTACAGAATTGAACGATCAAAGAATTATTAATGAGTGTGTGCAATTGAGAAGGGTAAACAATTTAACACTTGAGTCTGGATTAATATGTATATTTAGTTCAAAGCACCAAGACGTGAATTTTACATGTTAATGATTTGACATGAATTGAATGATTGTGTTTTAAATTAAATTCATTTCATAAAGTTGAAACCCTTATCTCATTACTGCATTGTGTGCTGTGTGAAATTTTGTGTGTTGTTGTTTTGTTTGCTTGAGGATAAGCAAACGTTTAAGTGTGGGGATGTTGACATGTGTAAAATGCGTCATATTTTAGGGTATAGTTTGATATGTGTTTATTTGCTTATTTGATTGTTTAGTATGTGTTTTCGGTAGAATTGTGTTAGTTTGTGAATTATTTGCATTCAAGTATTTTTATAGGTTAGTACAAGCATTTGGGCTTAATTATTATGTTTTTGAGATATCTTGATGTGTTTGTTAGTGTTTCAAGGTTAATAGTGAAGAACGGAGAAGTTTCGGAAAGACTTGGACTGAAGCAATGTCAGCCACGATCGTGACAAAAGCGAGAGAAGATAGCCCACGATAGATAGCCCACAATCGTGGCCAAATTGCCACGATCATGACAGAAACAACAGACTTGGGCCATGATCGTGGCCTTCCTGACACGATAGTGATAGAGAGCTTACATGTGGCCCACGATCGTGGCCTCCTAAGCCACAATCGTGGCCTGCATCGGGCAGACATGCAGATACACAGAAAAGTCACATTTTTAGGGTTTTCGAAATAAGAAGCTTTCCGAAGTCACAGCCTCCCATCGTCCATTTGAGTTCTATTTTCTATGTATTTCAGTTTTATTTGATTATAGAATTAGGATATATAGTTTGATGATAGAATTGAATTGTTGATTGATATTATATACTCACCTTTAAAATATTATTTTTGATTTAGTGAAATATGATTGTTTTATATATTTATTGAATTAATTGTGGTTTAATTTTGCATTTCATATCTCGATAATAAACTGAGAGGGTGAATCGAGAAAAAAATGATTAAATTTGACTAACAAGAGTTAGGTAATTTAATATATTCAGAATTAAATCAGGTTAGTAAATCTTGCGTAGAATATAACATCTTGTTACCCATGTTAAGGCGAGAATAGTGAATTATGAAAAATTAATGAGAAATTAAAAAATGCATATCATGCTTTGCACATTTCTGCACATACATGAGAATTTTGATTATTGTACATGAATATGATTGTACAAACATTCATTGATATTTTCCGGGTATAATTGAGTTATTAATTCGATTAAAATGTGAATTGTGATTTATTTGTGGTGAAAATTTATTTGGAGCGTATTATGATTATTTCGAAATTTTTGGTGAATTTTAGAAAATTTCTAAAATTTTGGGATATTTTTGTACTAGGAAGTATAACTAGTTAAATTGTGACAAATGACTCACGTGAAAAACATGCAAAGAATACACGTAATATGATGTTTTAGTTAGGAATAGGTTACTGTAGCTTCTGTTCTTCATTGAAAAAAGTCAAAATTCTCTTCCCTGTTTTTCATCACCGAATAGCTTTTTGTGTGAAACTGATTCACTCTTATCGCTGGAACTACTATTGAATCGAGTAAGTGACTTTGATGATGATTTACTGTTGTTGATTCTGCATATGAATTTATCATAAGCTGTTAGAGAAGTGCAGTTTCGGTGATTAATGAATGAGATGATAAATGAAAAATTTGTGAAATAGGAATTGTCTAGAAAAGTATGAAATAGGTTTTGTTGTTATATTGAAATGGATATGTAAAAGTGCTAGAATGTTGATGTAGAAATATATACTCTATTTTGGTTTAGAGAAATCCGAATATGGTGATTTTACTGTTCACGCAGGAATTTGTAGAAATGAGTTTAAATGAGTTAAATGATATGAAATGAAGATTTGGTGAAGTCGTGAATTAGACTTGATAAAATGATAAATTTATGATGAAATGAAAGAGTAGAAAAATGGAAAAATGTATAAAAGTGAAACAAAATACAGAAGCTAGAGATTTGTTACATCTTTCACTGAAGGTTACTATTAGAGGTTTTGTTGGAACAAGTAAGTGATGTTTTAAGTTATTGGGTATTGTAAATGGTATTTTGGATGATGCTTGAATTGTACTGAATTAATTTTAATAACTGGAATAAACTGAAAATGATACAAAAAGATGTGAAAAATCGATGAACACATATGCTCTATTCCTACTTACTTTTGATGTACAGGAATATTTGTGAGTGTTTTTGAGATGATCTGAAATTAGTGTAAATATAAGGAAAATGAATTTGCTGAGATTCTGATATAGAGATGAGTTAAATGAAGTGATTATATTGATGAAAATGGGAAGATATAAAAGACAGAAAGAAAGTATAGTAAAATGGAATCTGCGTGAATAGTGATATACGATGTTTGAATGATTATGTTTGAATTTTGGATTTTTGGTTTCTTATGAGTTATTGAGCTGAAAGGAGAGTAGTTAGTTTATATAATGGATGTAGTAGTTATGAAGTGTAAAAGTGGGAAAAAATTTGGATTTTCGGTGAAGAAGATGAAGATTTACGTTTTAAAGAGAGAAAAGGTGATGGTTTGCACGTATTAGTTTATGAACTAGAATATTTTACAAAACAATTTTAAGTATTTTGGCTATAACTTTTTCATCCGACCTCCAAATGACTTGAAACTTAAACCAATTGATTCCTAAGATGTTTTTCTTTCTCTCCATGAAAATTTAGAGCTATGTGAATTGATTTGAAAATGATTGATAGGATGAAAGTGAGGAAGTCTGTTGGAATGTTATGAACTGGAGAAGTTTCATAAACATGCTTTGGTATTCTGATTATAACTTGATCTGTAAATTTCTAAATAAGTTGATTCTTAATTCAAATTAAGCTAGAGACATATTTCTACAACTTTATTGAAGAAGTTGAATTTTAATTATGTCTCTAAGACTTTCAAAATTAACATGAAATTGAGTCTTGCCTTAGGCTATAACACTACCAAGGACAAAAATCATGTCCTGTTGTTGTTGAATAAACTGTATTGAAATAGACCTAATTAGGCTATGGTTTCTACACCAAAGTTGTATCTTATTCTCTTAGCTTTAAATTGGTACAAAGTATGTAATTTTTGGATATTGGAATTGAGAGATATGGGTTGTACAACTTGAATGCATGATCAAGCATTAGCCAAATTTTCAAATGCACACAGTCTATGGTATTTTGAGCATAACTCATAGAATAATGAACCAAATTGAATGATCTTAGTAGAAATAGAGACTTAAGACATAAGAGAATAATTTGTTAGAAGGAAGTTTGACCAAACTCCTTCACTTTCCTGATGAAATTAATTGTGCAAAATAGACCCGAAAGTGTACCTTTAAAAAAATCTGAGTTAATCAATTGAATGTGGATATTCGAATGATTACTGTGACAAGATTAATGATAATAAACCCGGAATTATCATGAACATGCATTATACATATTTAGTATACATGAATGTACATTAATGAATACATAATTATGCAATATTGTGATATGTGTATGTATTGTCTGTATAGAGGAGCGCATTGAATGACAGCATCCAGACATTGCCGGGATTTCAAGGCAGTAGCTATTTGGAGCATACTGTGAGTAACCTAAGATGATCTCACTTTATTGTTTTGTATATTATTGAACTGTATTGCTATCTTATTGAGTTGTACTGAATTGTGCTGATTGTGTACTGGATTCCGGACAATATTTGTCCAAGACATTTTGATGCATGAGAATGATATTGGAAGTGCTATTTGTATGTGAATGAAACTACCTATATGTTTTTCTGATTCTCAACTGAAAAGTCAAATGCCAGACCTAGTCCGATGACTAATGCTATTGTAATTGTTACTGTGATTGTTACTGCGACTGCTATATTGTCATAATACCTGCAAATGGATGTGAATGATGTTGATTATTGAATTGTGACATGCATTTCATTTCAATGCATGTAATATAAAGGAGTTGTGACTGATGTTGCTATTGATACTGTTACTGATAAGAGCTTTAAGCTTCCGCATATGTGGTTTGAGCCAATAACTCACTGTGATCAATGAGCCCTATATCAACAATGGATAAGGGACATACTGACTAACTAAACCCTATAATTTGGGATACTGTATAAGCACACAGTCACAACAATATATAAAAATAAATATGAGTCTCATACATATCGCATCCGTATATAATTTGAATTCATTGAATGATTTGCAAAGTTGTGTGAATGTTGTTATATGATTGAACTGTTTAACTGAGAAATGATTTATCTATGTTAGTATGAGATATTTGTCAAGTGGATTGAACTATATGATTACATATTATACAATTGATCTTGTTTTATGACATGAGTGAACTATCGAAGATGATTACTCTGCTGAGTTCACAAAACTCGTCAAAATTGCATCGTTGCTTTTCAGATTCAAGAGTAAGATGACCTAGCTTCTAAGACTTTGTAAAAGCATATTTTGTGCAATTGTTATAGTCAAATATGGCTCATAGGTCGGTCAGCTGGGAATTGAATACTTAGAGACTGAACTATTTATGTTCATAGGACAAAGTTGTATAAACATGGATGATATTATATTGCATGAAACAATGTAAATTATGGTTTTTGATATAATGTGATAACATTTTCTGTGATTAATGGTTTAGTGTATGATGTCATGTTATGTACATTGAAGGTGAGATAGTTAACATGTCATTTCTGTTAGGCATGTACACGTGTATCCGATGGACGCACTTGCATATATTAGATAGGAATGGAGTGTTACATAGAGAGATCACATAGAGGTTTCTAATTGTTTATTAGAGAACTTAAGAACCGATTAGGTTTTGGATAGGTTGTTAATTGAAAGATTACAACTTCCCATAATCTGAATAGGTTTTATGCTTTAGGATTCAATTATAACTTGAGAGAGAGTAACTAACCCTAGGATCATCTAGAACTATTAATTCAATAAATCGCAATTAGTTATGTTAGCATTAAAGATAGATAGTTTTCCCTTTCTCTCTTTTGGTTAACTCACTAGCTTGAATTCTAGGGTGTGCTATCATCGTTCAACAAATCAATCAATTTCTATTATTTGTTATTCATTTTTAATATGAAATTGTTAATTGTTAATCATTGTTCGTTGATTGTTTTCGTTAAATGTTAATTGTCAATTATTGTTTTGTTATTTGATTTGGTTTGTTTAATTTATTTAGTTCTCGTGTTTAAATTCATTGTCAATTAAATTTCTGTTTAATAGATTCCAATCTTAGATTCTAGGATTAGATTAACCCTCCTCGTGGAATCGACACCTTAGGTACTACACGAATGACCCGTATACTTGCGGAATATCGTGGTTAAATATTAAAACTTACTTATATTAGAAAACCGCGATCAATATTTAACCTAAGGTAAATATATTTCTTTATGATTATATAAATGACTTTTAAGATATGTCTTGATTTATGAAAGCGTACTTTTACTCAATATAATACGAAAATGTGAATGCTTAAGTAATGATTTTTCTTTTTGTTTTGTAAAATAAAGCTTATTTTGCAATGTGCATTACCTGAAGAAAGACGTAATGATGTTATATAGTTATATAGTATTGAATTTATTATGTAAATATGTTACATACAAAGACTTTAATTTTTGAATATGAAGTTATTAATTTATTTCTGACATATATCTTCATTTATTTTTTATAGATAAATGAAGGAAAGTTCAATTAATCCTTAAAATTCAATCATTTCATATTTAGAAAGTTTCGATGATCCTACTTAGGCTTATGTTAGATTAGTTCCTAGAATAAAGAATCATATCATTTTTTTATATTGCAATAAACATTGCAAAGGTAGAGAATCACCGGATTTAAAACATATTTAATTGGGATCAAAGGCAAAGTGGAGCCTTATAAGAAGGGAATGTTGCACTTGATGTGAGGAAGAGAAAATGTTGGGACCCGATCTAGGAACCGGACCCCAACCGGAAAGACGGAAAAAGAACGAGAATGGATGAATACAAATGTGAACGAAACGAACGGATCGGAAATCATAAAGCGGACACGAAAGCCAAAAGCGGAATCAAAGACCGATTTGAAATACAAAGCGGAAACATAAAGCGAAAGAATCGAATGTGAATTGAAAACAAAGCGAATTGCTCAATCAAATCATAAAGCGGAGACAAAGCGAAAACGGATCCGACATCCGAGAACAAATATCTTAGAAGACTATCGCGTTGGAAACCTTAGACTAAACCAACCCGAAACAGATGCAAATTTTTTTCTTTCTTTCTTTTTATCTTTATTCAAATCTCATACAAAACGAAACAATATAATTTCCCCATTTGGAAACT
>JANVCQ010020365.1:0-12493 GCA_025531925.1 Erythroxylum plowmanianum
TGCATTAATGCTCTCCATGAAAGCCTCTAACTACCAAAAGAATAAAAACAACATCACAACTCACCTTAAACAAGTTAGAAGATCTCAAATCTCCAAATCTTTAAACCTCTCCACTTCTCTTCACACCTATGGTTACCACTCTTTAAGGCAAGGATTGAGCTTTTTGTGCATAAAAGAAGAGTAAGCATATAGGAGATGAAGGTCTAGATAAGTGGAGGAAGGTAACACTTTAAAAGAAGAAGAAAACAAGCAAAGGAAGGAGGAGGAACAAAACCCACGAAGGAGGGAGGGAGAAGCATCCACGGATGAAGGAATGGTTAGGCTTTCAAAGTAATCTTTTTTATACAAGGCAAGGAGAATAGTCGTATATAATGAATAGAAGAAGTCAAAGTTATTTAATAAGAGGGACACTTGGCTTAAATGGAATAAAATACAATTTATCAACTAAGCCTAATTAATTAAGTACTAATCCCAATTAAACTCTAAACATGGCACTAAAATAATTCCTAACATTAATTATCCACTAATCTCATGCCATTAGGCAATCCTGTTCAGTGCAAAACAGCTCACTCAGTCAGTCAGTTGGAATTTTCCGGTCCGGGCAAGAACCCCGAAAAATTCCAGAAAAATTCCCATAAATCCCTAAAAATATAAAACACTTTATGACGCACTCCAATTAATTTTTCAAATACCATTATCCCATAAATTTAACAAAAGATCACAACTTAAAACCTAAGCCGGGAAATATCATGAATGCATGTATACCATGTGCATGTGCAACAAATCATCAATCATAGAGGCTATATGCTGTATGCTTATGCCGAGATATAATTCAATATTCCTAACCCGTCCCAATTTACTAAAATACCCTTCCCATCAGTAATGGGATGTTACATAAATGATGCAAATGAAAACTATTATAGAACGTCAGTTAGTTAGTTAGTTAGTTGGAGTTAGTTATAGGACTCAACTAGTAACGGTTTCTAGAAGATTTAAGAAGCAGCTTTCTCAAGAAGATAGATGAAGATTTAGTCTATAAAAACTGGGTATAGTTGTAAACAAAAAATAATGAAACTAGATACAATACAAGAGAGAAATTTTGATTGTAAAATACTTAGAGAAACTTTGTATTCAAATGTGAAAAAAGAGAGCGAATACATCTGTAATTTAAAGCTCAAACAATATCTTTCCAAAAGAAAGAAAGGCTAGAGCCTAGAGAGGCTAAGAAAGTAGATAAAGAATACTTTGTGAGAGAGACCTGAAGAGGCTCTATAAGTATAGAAAGAATACTTGTAAAGTTGAAGAGTATAGTGAAATCTCAGACAAACTCTAAGGACTAGACATAGCCCAAGGTTAAGGGTGAACTAGTATAAAATCGTGGCATCTGTTCTCTAACCTTTATCTCTTTAATTTTCTTGTTAGAAGAGTAGATAACAATTTTTGCGATTGCATTACTCATCGACTTAAGTGAATTATTTTTGTGATCATCTAAATTTGTAAAGAAATTCAAGAAACTTCAAAAACTAATATCTTTGAAGATTTTACGCAATTTAACCCCCCTTCTTGTGTATTTTACATATTATACGTGATTTCTATATTAACAAGTGATTTACTTCAGAGCCACATAATCAAGCATATATATATACGCATATATATTTATGCATCTATATCTCATCTTATTCTAGCAAGTCAATCACCCACATTTCTAGCTCAAAAGCTTATAATTAAGGAAGTTAATGCATAACACATAATGTGTACATTTTGAAGTAAATCACTTGTTAATATAAAAATCCGATATGATATGTAAACTACACAAGAAGGGGGGTTGAATTGCGTAATCTTTTCGAAAATATTGATCTTTTGAGACTTTTTGAATTTCTTTGTGAAAATTCAAATGATTACTAAAACATTTTGCTAAAGTTGATAAGCAATGCAATCGCAAGTAATATTATCTACTTTGTCTAACAATAAGAAACTTAAAAGTAAGGGTTAGAGAATATACACTGTGATTTTATACTGGTTCACCCCAAACCTTGGGCTACGTCCAGTCCTTAGAATTAGTCTGAGATTTCACTATACTCTTCAACTTTACAAGTATTCTTTCTACACTTGTAGAGCCTCTTCAAGTCTCTCTCACAAAGTATTCTTTATCAACTGTATTAGCTTCTCCAGGCTCTAGCCTTCCTTTCTGTCTCAAAGAAAAGTATTTTTGAGCTTTAGGTAACAGATGTATTTGCTCACTTCTTTTGCACTTTGAATACATAATATTTGCTAATGTAAAAGCATTCGTTATCTTAGTCTTCAACTAGAACTAGTATTTATATCCTAAATCTCTAACTGTCTTCTTAAAAACTGTTTCTTGAATCTTCTAGAAATGATTATTAGTTGAGTCCTGTAACTAACTCCAACTAACTAACTGTCTGACCTTCTAGAATATCTTCCTTTTGTATCGTCTGGAATAATGTTTCTTTTGTTATTATGTTTCATCTATTATTCTGCTTCGATTATTATATCGCTTTGTCTATTGTCATGCTTCGTCTGTTTTTACGTTTCATCTGGTGTTGTGCTTTTGTCTGGTTTCACCCGATATCACGCTTGGTCTGGTGTTGCGTTTCTTCTAGTGTTATGCTTTCGTTTGGTGTTGTGTTTTTGTCTTATGTTGCGCTTTTGTCTGGTGTAGCGCTTTCGTCTGGTGTAGTGTTTTTGTCTGGTGTTGCGCTTTTGTCTGGTGTAGCAATTTTGTCTTGTGTTACGCTTTCATCTGGTGTTGCACTTTCATCTAGTGTAGTGCTTTCATCTTATGTTACGCTTTTGTCTAGTGTAGTGCTTTCATCTTGTGTTGCACTTTTGTCTGGTATAGCGCTTTGTCTGGTGTGGCACTTTGTCTGGCATTGACCACGCACCTTCTGAATTGACTAAATGTTACTTACTTTTTTTCTACACACTTAACAAACTTACCAAAATAGTTCATACATTTCTAACATTATTATTATTTGATTGTCATCAAAATTAATAGAAGTGAAGTCCTCTTGACTTAACACATTTAGCCATCAAAAATACCACTCAAATGCATCATACTTGACAAATCAAAGATGAAATGCACAAACAAATGACTTGTGAGTTCCATGGATCGAAATGGCGAAACCGAAGTTTACACCATGAACAAAATGAGTCTGTTCTTAGGATCTCATATGCCACAAGTGGGCAGTCGGGATCAGGCTTTAGGTTAACATGCACATGACTAACGAAATGGTTTCTCTCTTACCCAAACACAAGCAAATATTCATGCTCAATTCAATTCATCATGTATTCACATTTTCATGCTTTTCAAGCTATTTCCTCTTTTGCTTATACAAAATATCATAGCATCACTAATGACATAACATGGTAACAATCATGATGCATTTTTTTCCATAATTCAAATTCAAACAATTAGGCATACTTACATACAAGTAAGCAATTTGCTTATCTCACAACAATTATAAACGTGTTACCCACCTAATTTCTCTTGAAAATCCAAACTCAATTGTGCCTTTCCTCTTGCTCTTAGGTAAGGTTTTCTTGGTTTCCTAAAACAAACCAAATTCATTCAGCACAACATTCAAGTGTAATTTCATAAAATTTCAAAAATTAAAAAATGATAAAATTAAGCTCTAACTTAACCTACCTATAGTTCATCTAGGTTAGAAAAACCAAAACCTAATCTAGAAATCCATGAAGAATCAACATGGTTTCTATTCTTTCTTCCAACACAAACCCATTTCTCTACTTCTTTCTCTACCTAAGCAAGAAGAAAAGATGAACTTACCTTACATAAGTTGATTCTTCCTCTTTTCTAGCGTTCCCACATTTTTCTCTTCTTCCTTCCCTAGCTCCCACGATTTTCTTCCCTTCCTTCTTTCTTTCTCACATTTTTCTCTTCTCTTCTTTCTTTCTTTCATGATTCTTCCCTTCTTTCTCTTATTTAAGACAACAATTTGTCTTGATCTTCCAAAAATACCCCTCTTCTTTGTTTGTCCTTCCAGTTTTACCCTTCTTTCATTTTATCTAAAGACTACTTACTCCTTAGGCTATTTAAATCTAATACCTTAACTTAATTCTAAATTAATTCTAACATTTCTATTCTAATTTCTAATTGCTACTTATGATCACTAACTTAATGACTCCATTCTAAAATAAAATAAATAAATAAATAAATGAATGAATAAATAATAATAAAAAATTGAGGTCCAACAATTATCCTCCCCTTAAAGAATTTTGTCCTCTAAATTCTTACCTAAGTCTACTATGAGCTGTGGATACTTCTCCTTCATTGCTTCCAAGGGTTTCTATGTTGCCTTATGATTATTCCATAAGACTTTAACCAGCTTCACAGTCTTTTCCTTCGAATCTAGAATCTCCACTAGTTATTCCTCATAAGTCAAATCCTCCCTTAATTGAACTTGTAAAGGTTGGACTATGTGCGAAGGATCTGATCGATATTTTCTTAACATTGATACATGGAAGACATTGTGAATCTTAGATAACTCTAATGGCAAGGCTAACTTATAGGCTAAAAGCCCAATCTTCTTAGTGATTGATAGGGCTCCGCAAGTATGCAGGTTTAGTTGCAGCAATCAAGTGTCGATCCATAAGGACTAGGTTAAAGTACTAAATTTATACCTTCTAAATTTGCTAAGCAATTTAATATGAAAGTTCTTTTGTTAAGGAAATATCAATACACGATTAATAGAATTTGAGCTAATATTCTTGGAGTTCATAGCAACAAAGAAGTCATGTCATCTTTATGAAATAAAATATTGATCTAAGTACATTAACCCACTCTTATCAATTAATTCTTTTGAAGTAATTAACGTGTTGAATCCAATTTTTAAAGTAGTTTCCTAGACCAAAATCGAATCCAACCCAATGAACTCAATGGTTAATCTCAAATACTCTTAATGAAGAATTCTGTTTCTAGATGTTCTTTCAATTAAGTCTAATATAGTAATTCAGATATTAAACATCACTTTTTAGTACTTAGTTTAACATCTATCATTATTCAAATAAAAGCCCTAGATTAGAAAGATCAAATCAACATTGGATTAAATTACTTTAATAAAGTCAACAATGAATTTAGAAGTAAAGGTATAAGGTTTAACACATAATTTCCAACTTGAAACAAACATCCTAGAATAAGTGAGTTTACAGAATCATGACTAAATTCAACTAAAGTGTAAAACCATAAACATGAACATTAAAGACAAATAACTAGTAAAAAGAGGAGGAAAAAAAACTCCAATTGCTTCTTGAATCTTGATATCTCAATCTCCAAGTTTTTCTTTATGATTGCTTTTTGTCTTTTTCCTCCTTCTTGTTCTCTAGCCTTGACTCTCTCCCTCTAAAAGTTCCCTTAATTCCTCTCAAAAACTCCTTTTTGATCACCAAAAATTGTCAAGAAACACTATCATACACGTACAATATGAATATACACGGTCAGAAAGTGTTTCTTTCAGGTCTGGCTGTGTGTTCTTGCTGTGAAGGACACGGTCCGTGTGAATATACATGGTCAGACTAGGTTTCTCACGGGTCTTCAATTTTTAACTACAAACTTTACATGGGCTGTGTGTCTTTACAAGGATAGACCGTGGATTCCTTGGGTTTTTTTCATTGTCTTCCAAAACGTCTGCTAACACTAAGAACAAAGGAGCAATACCAGATTTACAAAAACTAAAGGCAGTTTAACATCATTCAATACAAAAACAATGACAAAATAGAGCTAAAATATATCAAGAACATCGACATATCAAACTCTCCTATACTAAATTTTGCTTGTCCTTAAGCAAATCAAACTTAAATGCAAATTAAGGGAACAAATATAGATTAAATGTCATAAAGTTAAGATCAAAAGATCAAGAAAAATAATTTGTTCCATCTCACCTAATCAAATACTCACTCCAAGTAATAGTTCATCACTCACTATCTCTACGAAACATAGCTCAAAGGTTCAATAAACCTGAATCACAATAGATATTAATTAACTTTTTCAAATCAATTGGGGCTCAAAGTAGTGCAAACAGACGTTTCAAAAACAAATTAGGATCATTCCCCATCATCCTTTCCTTCTTAGAGGAGTGCTCGGTGACAAAACTATTAATCAAAATTATTATTATTCCCCAGTAATACATGCCTCAAAGGGGTACCTGATTGGATATTTCCCCAGTAGCTTGCATCTCAAAGGGGTAACCAAAGACCAAGTAACACCTTCAATTTTTTCGAGTCATTTAACGACTCAAAAAGGGACTTAACTCTCCCAATTGCCAGTTGTTCCATACATAAGCCACTTACGAAGCACAATTGTCATGTCATTCATGCCGGATAGAATTGGTATACCAAATGTGTGTGACTTTGCGAAAATTGTAATGGCCCAAAAGGAGAAATTCCTCCTAATACTAGCAACTCCATCCATTCAAGAACTTAAGGGAAGATGGTGCCATTCCACTAACTTCAGCCAGTATTGGTATTCACACAAGTCACCTAAAATTTTTTAATAAAAAAATCATTTAGAAAGAACCAAGCCAATCAAGCAATTCTCTAGTAATAGAATAGAAACACAATGTGGTCCCCAAGAAAAATAACTTAATTAGTCCCTTTCGACTTGAAAAGACAACTAAAAGAATTTGGGTAGGTCGGTTTATCCCAGAGCTAAATCTAGTTATGAACGGGCTTCTACCATTACTACGGAGTTAGTAATTGACAAAGATGAGTGCATAAGGAAAATGCAATATCAAAGCACCTTAATGCTATGAAGGAACTAAATAAAATAGCAACCAAACAACGAAATAAAGTATAGATAAAATTTTGCAAAGAAACAGAAAAAGGTATAAACAAACAAACTATGATGCTCGAGGAGAAAATAATTAAAAACAAAGTGAAAAAAATCAAATAAAACAAAACAAAGACGGTAATATTTATAAAACAAACACAGTAACAAAATAACTCCCCTATGCTGGAACAAAGCATTGTCCTCAATGGAAGGAGTAGTGGGAGAAGGCAATCATGGCGAAGATGGGGAGGTGGAGGTGGTGGGTTACCGAGAGAGGAATACCAATGAGGCCACGAGTTGAAGGCGGTTGTCATATCTTAAATGTGAGCATTATAAGATTCAATCATTTGCTGCAGAGTGGTTTAATTAGCAATGAGAGTGGAAAGAGTATCGCCTAAATGAAAGAGATAGTGACCTTGATCCGTAACTAAGGTACGGATAGCAGCTTGTTCAGTTTGGATAGAGGTGAGCATTGATTAGAGAGCGCTAAGATCAAATGTGGAAGGAGCAGGTTGGAATGAGGAGGAGGGCATTGACATAGGTTGGGTAGGAGGGGGGTAAGCATCTAATAGATCTGAAGTGGTGTGATCTAGCAAAGGCATCCAATCAATGTTTGATGGGTCACTAAGAGTGGTTCGGGCTGGGCATAGCAAACAAAATTTGACATTAATAGGGTAAACCAGCAACAGTGTCCCCTTACCGATTTACACATATGCATAGTTTTTAGAGCTGGATAACCTAGTCGCTCAGAACCTTGCAGAAGAAAATCCTTATTGTCAAGAGGGTCAAAGCCTAAAGTTAAGTAATAGGGGTAATTAAGCCACTATAGAAATTTCCCCAGTAGGTTGAGTAGCGACACATTGAAATTGAGCGACTAGGAAAGAATCGGCATCAACAGGTTCACCAAGGTACAAAGCATACAAAAAATATAATTCAGGGGATCGAAAACAATGATTGTTCTATGTCCTCTAGAAAAAATCCCACTAGATAAAATGCGATGAGTATAATGAAGGCAGGGATTTTTAATGCAAGTGGCCTTGAAAAAGCTAGGGTTATAGGACGGGCCATCAACAATTTGAGACCTAAAATAAAATCAGTCAAAACTAGGGGGAACCCTACAATGAATTATGTCTAAGCCAGTAGGAAGGGAGTAAATGGCATTAAATTCATCTAAGGTTAAAGTGTGTTGACTTTCTAAAAGTTGAAAGGAAATCTTGCCTACTTGACAACCACGCCTATGAGTAACTCCAACATAAATTGTACTAAAAATTTTGAGGGTTATGTTCGAATACGTTGGGCACCTAACATCGAGAAAATTTCTCAAACCAATAGCCCCAAACAGTTTATAAATATCATCTAATAAATCCATATCACTCAAAGTATCCTCATCATAATACCTAGTTGTAATTAGAGGTCTATCTTTCAATTTTTCGTATCTAGCACAATCATCGCTATCAAATAAACCAAAAGGATTGGAATTACTTATTTGTTGTAGTGGTTGAGACAATTACGCGTGGCTTGAGCTTGACCCGCTAAGTGCAATTCTACTCCTCTTAGGTCCCATTGTTGAAGGAGTTGAAGGGAAGAAGGAAGATTAATGAAAATGAATAAGGAATAGAGAGATGGTGAAAATGGAGATAAAAGTCGGATTGAGTGATGGAGGTGAGGTTTAAGATGATGATGGAGTGAAGAATAGAGAATGCGATTTTTAGGGTTAAGGTTTGGAGAGAAGAAAGAAACAAAAATGAAAGTAAAAGAGAGAAAGAGAAGAGAAGGGGGTTATGAACGAGGCTGGGAGTGGAAGAGCGACACACTGCTGTATGAATATACACGATTTGATCGTGTTTTTATTAGGTGGGAAGTGAAATTGGAAAGCAGGGCGACACACAGTAGTGTTTATTTACACGGTTTGATCGTGTTTCTATCGGGTGAAAATCAGTTCTTGCCTGGTTTGGGACACAATCATGTGAATTCACACAGGTAGACCATGGAAGTCTTTTTTTTTCTTTCTTTTCACCTATACAAACTTGAAACAAACAAATCAAATGTGAAATAAATAATTTAAACAAATGTGTATAAACAAAGCTCATTAAATGGTGTGAGCAAACCATTGAATTATATCAGTGTTGTTGTGGTTCAAAAAGTGCCAAAGTCATTGTGGCACCTAAGGGATGTCTTATAAGGTAGGGTTTTAGGCACCAGCCATTAACCTTAAAAGCTCCCAAAACTTCCCTCCAGACCTCGACTGCACCATGTGAAAATACTTGTAGAACTCGAAATGGACCAGACCATCTAAATTTGAGTTTACCTGGAAAAAGACAAAGATGAGGGTTAAATAACAAAACTAAATCACCTTTATCGAACCGCTTCTTAGTAATATGTTTGTCATGCCATAGCTTGGTCTTTTCCTTGTATAGGCGAGAACTCTCATAAGCTTCCAATCTAAAAATGACCAACTCATTCAATTGTGTTGCCCTCTTTTTGCCAGCAGATTTCATGTCAAAGTTTAAAGTTTTGATAACCCAATAAGCTTTATGTTCTAACTCCACTAGTAAATGACATGATTTGCCAAACACAATCCTATATGGTGTAGTACTCAAAGGTATTTTAAAAGTCATACAATAGGCTTAAAGAGCATCGCCAAGTTTTAAAGACCAGTCCTTCTGTGACTTATTAACTATCTTTGCTAAAATACCCTTGATTTCTCGATTGAAAACTTCAACTTGCCCACTTATTTGAGGGTGATAAGGTGGAGCAATCTTGTGAAAGACACTATATTTCCACAAAAGAGTCTCAAGGGGTTTGTTACAAAAATGGGTTCTATTGTCACTCAAAAGGGCTCTTGGAATTCCAAAATGAGTGAATATATGTTTCTTCAAGAACTTGATTACCACCTTAGCATCATTCATGGAAGTTGCAACTGCCTCTACCCATTTTGAAACATAATCCACTACCACTAAAATGTAGAGATTGTTATGGGAATTAGGAAACAAACCTATAAAGTCAATTCCCCAAACATCAAACAATTCAACCTTCAATATTCTAGTTTGTGGCATCTCAGCTCTCTTTGATATGTTTCCTAACTACTGGCAATGATCACATGTATCCACGTATTGCTTCACATCACTGAACAAAGTAGGCCAGAAAAATCCTACTTGGAGAACCTTGGTGCCTGTCTTATCTGGACTAAAATGACCACCATAAACTGTCGAATGATAATGGTGAAGAACACTCTGGACTTCATCTTCAGGCAAGTATCGTCTAAAAATGACATCTCCATAATATTTATATAGTAATGGTTCTTCCCACACATAATATTTGGCATCAAAGATGAGTTTCTTCTTCTACTGATAAGTAATCTCTGGTAGGAACAATCCATAAACAATGTAATTAAACAAATCTGCATACCACGGTGTTGTAATAGATGATATAGCCAATAGTTGTTCTCCCATAATGGAATCATCAATTGGACAGTCTTTACTAGGAACAGTAATCCTAGAAAGATGATCTACTACCACATTCTTAGTACCAGCTTTATCCTTAATTTCTAGATCAAATTCTTGCAGTAATAAGACTCATTAGATAAGACGTGGCTTAGAGTCCTTCTTTCATAGATGTCGTATAGCTGCATGATCTATAAAGACAACAACTTTAGAATTATCAAGGTAAGACCTAAACTTTTCAAGAGAAAAAATAACTGTTAAAAATTCTTTTTCTGTGGTAGCGTAGTTGATCTGAGCCTCATCTAAAGTACGACTAGCATAATAGCTGGCATAAGGCTTATTGTCTTTTCTATGTCCCAAAATAACTCCCAAAGCATGATCACTTGCATCACACATTACTTCAAATGGAAGATCCCAATCAGGTGCTTGCATAATTAGAGCTGTAACTAAAGCATCTTTCAACCTGTAATAAGCACTCAAAGAATCATCATTAAATTCAAAAGGTACATTCTTGACAAGTAAATGTGATAGAGGTTTCGCTATTTTTGAAAAATCTTTGATGAATCGTCGGTAAAAACCAACATGTCCAAGAAAATTTCTTACACCTTTTACTGAAGTAGGTGGGGGCAATTTTTCAATTACTTCCACTTTTTCTTTGTCAACTTTGATACCTTTACTTGAAACCAAATGACCCAATACAATCCCCTCTTGGACCATAAAATGACGCTTTTCCCAATTCAAAACTAAATTAACTTCTTCGCATTTTTCCAACACTTTTGACAAAATTTTCAAACAATCATCAAATGGCAAGCCATAAATAGAGAACTATTCCATAAACACTTCCATTATGTTTTCAATGATATCAGAAAATATGGCCATCATACAACGTTGGAAAGTGGCAGGAGAATTACAAAGACCAAAAGGCATTCTCCTATATGTAAAAGTACCATATGGACATGTAAAAATGGTTTTGTATTGATCTTATTGGTGAATGAGAATCTGGAAGAAGCTCGAATACCCATCAAGATAACAAAAATGAGAGTTCCTATCAAGTGTTTCTAACATCTGGTCAATGAAGGGAAGGGGAAAATGATCTTTCCTAGTGGAAGAATTTAGCTTACGGTAATCTATGCACATTCTCCACTCAGTGATAGTCCTAGTTGGAATTAGTTCATTCTTTTCATTTTTAACAACTGTCATCCCTCATTTCTTAGGAGCTACATGGACTGGACTAACCCATTTACTATCCAAAATGGGAAAAATTATGCTAGCCTTAAGCAATTTCAAAATTTCCTTTTTGACCACTTCTTGCAACTAAGATTTAATCTCCTTTGATGTTCAATGGTGGGCCTATGCATGCACATAGAAGAATGAATTCCCTTAAGGTCATCCACAGAATAACCTATGGCCTTTCTATGCTCTCTTAAGATGTTAATAAGTTTTTCAGTATCAACATCATCTAATTTAGCATTCACAACCATAGGATAAGTGGAATCAAGACCCAGAAATTCATACCTTAAATTAAAGGGAAGGGGTTTGAGTTTTACCTCAGGGGCTTTCACTCCAATTGATTAATCCACTTCCAAAAATTCAAACTACTCTTCTTTGACCTTGTAATTCGTAAGGAGATTTTCTAAAGCTTTAGCAATCATAGCCACTTCTAGAATCTCATCACTCGGTGTTCCATTAGTAATCAAACAATGCTCAAGAAAATCATCCGAATGTTGTTTAGACAAATGGGTATTTACAGTGGAATCAATTACATCAATTCTAAATCAATCATCAGACAAGCTCGAAAATTTAATGGCCTTTGACAGGTCAAACTGAACACAATCCTCACCAATCTCAAAAGATAATTTGCCATTTTTCACATCTATCTGACATCTCGTTGTAGTCATAAATGGCCTCTCAAGGATGATTAGGGTACGGGTGTCTTCTTGTTGGATCGGAAAAAGAAAGCATGCTATATTTGGAGAAACGGTAGATTTCAAACTATTTAAGAAATCATTTTTCTAGTGGAAACAACAAATCCAAATCATCATGCCAATCCATACATGATATGGTATAAGTATGATAAAAACATAAACAAGATGAAGAGTATTACCGACTCCTTTGCTACAGTTTTAAATCCTCGTTGTGCTATCCTCTCCTTCTTCTTGTATCCAAATCCTTTGCTTTTGAATCTTTTCCTTTAGCAATCTATCTTCTCCTTGTTGTTGTATCCTCAACCAATTTGATTTACCTC
>JANVCQ010020405.1:1831-12489 GCA_025531925.1 Erythroxylum plowmanianum
AGTGTCTTCATAAAAGTTATATATCTATACGTTCTTTTTTAAATCATGATGAATGACCTTGATCCGATATCTATGGATAAAGTCTTGCCCATTCGTTCCAAAATAGGTCCTAGACTGAAGAATTTTGTATGATATCATCTAACATTTCTTCTGGTTCAATTTTGACCCTCTAGATGACGAAATCTCTCTTCGATGTCTTCATAAAAGTTGTATATCTATAAATTCTCTTTTAAACCATCTAGAATGACCTTGGTCCAATATCTATAGACAAAGTTATGCCCATTCATTTCAAAATAGGCCTTAGACTGAAGCCTTTTGTTTCAACATTCGCGTGATATCGTCTAGCATTTCTTCTGGTTCAATTTTGACCCTCTGGGTGACAAAATCTCGCTTAGGTTTCTTTATGAAAGTTGTATATCAATAAGTTCTCTATTAAAATATCAAGAATGGCTTTGGTCTGATATAAATAGACAAAGTTATGCCCATTCGTTCCAAAATAGGTCTTAGGCTGATGCCTTTTGTCTAAATTTTTGTCTGACAAAATTTCGGTTAGGTGTCTGCATGTAAGTTATATATCTATAAGTTCTCTTTTAAACCATCAATAATGACCTTAGTCCAATATCTATAGACAAAGTTATGCCCATTCATTCCAAAATAAGTCTTAGACTGAAGCCTTTTGTCTAACCTTTCTTCTGATATCATCTGGTGTTTCTTTTGGTTCAATTTTGACCCTATAGGTGACAAAATCTCGCTTCAGTGTCTTCATGAAAGTTATATATCTATAAGTTCTCTTTCAAACCATCGCGAATGACCTTGATCCGATATCTATAGACAAAGTTATGCCTATTCCTTTCAAAACAGGTCTTAGACTGAAGCCTTTTGTTGGATATCGTCTAGCATTTCTTTTGGTTCATTTTTGATCCTCTAGATGACAAAATCTCTCTTTGGTGTCTTCATAAAAGTTGTATATCTATAACTTCTATTTTAAATCGTCAAGCATTATGTTTCTTCGGTATCTATAGGCAAAGTTAAGCCCATTCGTTCAAAAATAGGTCCCAGACTGAAGCTTTTTGTCTCAATTTTTGTCTGATATCATCTAGCAATTCTTCTGGTTCAATTTTGACCCTCTAGATGACAAAATCTCGATTAGGTGTCTTCATGAAAGTTGCATATCAATAAGTTCTCTTTTAAACTAGCAAGAATGGTTTTGGTCCAATATCTATAGGTAAAGTTATGTCGATTCGTTACAAAATAGATCTTAGACTGAAGCCTTTTGTCTGACCTTTCATCTGACATCGTCTAACATTTTTCTGGTTCAATTTGGACCCTATAGATGACAAAATCTCGGTTAGGTGTCTGCATGTAAGTTCTATATCTATAAGTTCTCTTTTAAACCATCAAGAATGACCTTGATCCGATATCTATAGACAAAGTTATGCCCATTCGTTCCAAAATAAGTCCTAGACAGAAGCATTTTGTCCGACCTTTCTTCTGATATCATCTGGTGTTTCTTTTGGTTCAATTTTGACCCTCTAGGTGACAAAATCTCGCTTCAGTGTCTTTATGAAAGTTGTATATCTATAAGTTATCATTTAAACCATCACGAATGACCTTGGTCCGATATCTGTAGACAAAGTTATGCCCATTCGTTCCAAAATAGGTCTTTGGCTGAAGCCTTTTGTCTAATATCGTCTAGCATTTCTTTTGGTTCATTTTTGATCCTCTAGATGACAAAATCTCTCTTTGGTGTCTTCATAAATGTTGTATATCTATAAGTTCTCTTTTAAACCGTCAAGCAGTACGTTGCTCCGATATCTATAGACAAAGTTAAACCCATTCGTTCCAAAATAGGTCCCAGACTGAAGCCTTTTGCCTAAATTTTTGTCTTATATCATCTAGCATTTCTTCTGGTTCAATTTTGACCCTCTAGATGACAAAATTTCGTTTAGGTGTCTTTATGAAAGTTGCATATCAATAAGTTCTCTTTTAAACTAGCAAGAATGGCTTTGGTCCGATATCTATAGATAAAGTTATGTCGATTCATTACAAAATAGATCTTAGACTGAAGCCTTTTGTCTGACCTTTCATCTGACATCGTCTATCATTTTTCTGGTTCCATTTGGACCCTATAGATGACAAAATCCCGGTTAAGTGTCTGCATGAAAGGAAACCTTCACGAATGACCTTGGTCTGATATCTATAGACAATGTTATGTCCATTCGTTCCAAAATAGGTCTTAGATTGAAGCCTTTTGTATGACCTTTTGTCTGATATTGTCTAGCATTTCTTCTGGTTTGATTTTGTCATCCAGATAATAAAATCTCTCTTCGGTGTCTTCATAAAAGTTGTATATCTATAAGTTTTCTTTTAAGCCACCAAGCATGATGTTGCTCTGATATCTATAGACAAAGTTATGCCCATTCGTTCCAAAATAGGTCTTACACTGAAACCTTTTGTTTGAATTTTCATCTGATATCATCTATCATTTCTTCTAGCTCAATTGTGACCCTCTTGATGACAAAATCTCACTTCGTTGTCTTCATGAAAGATTTATACCTATAAGATCTGTTTTAAACAGTCACAAATGACGTTGGTCTATTATCAATAGACAAAGTTATGCCCGTTCGTTCCAGAATAAGTCTTACACTGAAGCCTTTTGTTTAACCTTTCGTATGATATTGTCTAAATGACAAAATCTCGCTTCAGTGTCTTCATAAAAGTTGTATATCTATAAGTTCTCTTTTAAACATTTAGTAATGATCTTGGTTTGTTATCTATAGACAAAGTTATGCCCACTCGTTGCAAAATAGGTCCTAGATTGAAGCATTTTGCATGAATTTTTGTCTGATACCATCTAACATTTCTTCTAGTTCAATTTTGACCCTCTGATGACAAAATCTCGCTTCGGTGTCTTTATGAAAGTTGTATATTTATAAGTTCTCTTTTAAACAATCAAGAATGACCTTGGTCCGATATCTATAGACAAAGTTATGCCCATTCATTCCAAAATAGGTCTTAAACTGAAGCCTTTTGTCTAACCTTTCGTCTAATATCATATAGCGTTTCTTCTGCTTCAATTTTGACCCTCTAAATGACAAAATTTTGATTCGATGTCTTTATAAAAGTTCTTTATCTATAAGTTCTCGTTTAAATAGTCACGAATGACTTTTGTCCCATATCTATAGACAAAGTTATGCCCATTCGTTACAAAATAGGTCTTAGACTGAAGGCTTTTGTTTGAACTTTCATGTGATATCGTCTAGCATTTCTTCTGGTTCAACTTTAACCCTCTGGATGAGAAAATATCGCTTAGGTGTCATTATGAAAGTTGTATCTCAATAAGTTCTCTTCTCAACCGTCATGAATGACTTTGGTCTAATATCTATAGACAAACTTATGCCTATTCGTTACAAAATAGGTCTTAAACTGAAGCCTTTTGTCTGACCCTTTGTCTGACACCGTCTAGCATTTTTCTGGTTCAATTTTGACACTCTAGATGAAAAAATCTCGGTTAGGTGTCTGCATGTATGTTGTATATCTATAGGTTCTCTTTTAAACCATCAAGAATGACCTTGCTCCGATATGTATAGACAAAATTATGCCCATTCATTCAAAAATAGGTCTTAAACAGATGCCTTTTGTCTGATATCGTCTAACATTTCTTCTAGTTCAAATTTGCCCTCTAGATGACAAAATCTCGCTTCGGTGTCTTCATGAAAGTTATATGTCTATATGTTGTCCTTTAAACCTTCAAGCATGACCTTGGTCTAATATCTATAGACAAAGTTATGCCCATTGGTTCCAAAATAGGTCCTAGACTGAAGCCTTTTGTCTGAATGTTTGTCTGATATCATCTAGCATTTCTTCTGGTTCAATTTTGACCCTCTAGATGACAAAATCTCAGTTAGGTGTCTGCATGTAAGTTGTATATCTATAAGTTCTCTTTTAAACCATCAAGAATGACCTTGGTTCGACATCTATAGACAAGGTTATGCTCATTCGTTCCAAAATAGGTCTTAGACTGAAGCCTTTTATCTGACCTTTTGTCTGATATCGTCTAGCATTTCTTTTAGTTCATTTTTGACCCTCCAGATGACAAAATCTCTCTTTGATGACTTCATAAAAGTTGTATATCTATAAGTTATCTTTTAAACTGTCACGAATGACATTGGTCTGATATCTATAGACAACATTATGCCCATTCGTTATAAAATAGCTCTTAAATTGAAGCTTTTTGTCTAACCCTTTGTCTGACATCGTCTAGCATTTTTCTGTTTCAATTTTGACCCTCTAGATGACAAAATCTGGGTTAGGTGTTTGCATGTATGTTGTATATCTATAGGTTCACTTTTAAACCATCAAGAATGACCTTGGTTTGATATGTGTAGACAAAATTATGCTCATTTGTTCAAAAATAGGTCTTAGACAGATGCCTTTTGTCTGATATCGTCTAGCATTTCTTCTCGTTCAATTTTGACCCTTCAAATGACAAAATCTCTCTTTGGTGTCTGCATAAAAGTTTTATATCTATAAGTTTTCTTTTAAACTATTAGTAATGACCTTTATCCGATATCTATAGAGAAAGTTACGCCCATTCGTTGCAAAATAGGTCCCAGACTGAAGCATTTTGTATGAATTTTCGTCTGATTCCATTTAACATTTCTTTTGGTTCAATTTTGACCCTCTGATGACAAAATCTCGCTTCGGTGTGTTCATGAAAGTTGTATATTTATAAGATCTCATTTAAATTGTCATGAATGACCTTGATCCGATATCTATAGACAAAGTCATACCCATTCGTTCCTAAATAGATCTGAGACTGAAGCCTTTATACTGACCTTTGTCTGATATTGTCTAGCATTTATTTTGGTTCATTTTTGACCCTCCGATGACAAAATCTCTCTTTGATGGCTTCATAAAAGTTGTATATCTATAAGTTTTCTTTTAAACCATCAATAATCACCTTGATCCAATATCTATAGACAAAGTTATGCCCATTCGTTCCAAAATAGGTCCTAGACTGAAACTTTTTCTCTGAATTTTCGTCTGATATCATCTAGCATTTGTTCTGGTTCAATTTTGACCCTCTAGATGACAAAATCTAGGTTAGGTGTTTGCATGTAAGTTGTATATCTATTAGTTCTCTTTTAAACCATCAAAAATGACCTTGATCCAATATCTATGGACAAAGTTATGCCCATTCATTGCAAAATAAGTCTTAAATGCCATTCATTCCAAAATAGGTCTTAAATTGAAGACTTTTGTCTGATCTTTCGTTTGATATCATCTGGCATTTCTTCTGGTTCAATTTTGACCCTCTAGATGACAAAATCTCATTTCAGAGTCTTCATGAAAGTTGTATATCTATAAGTTTTCATTTAAATTGTCACGAATGACCTTGGTCCGATATCTGTAGACAAAGTTATTTCCATTCGTTCCAAAATAGGTCTTAGATTGAAGCTTTTTGTCTGATATCATCTAGCATTTCTTTTGGTTTGTTTTTGACCCTCCAGGTGACAAAATATGTCTTTGATGTCTTCATAAAAGTTGTATATCTATAAGTTTTCTTTTAAACCGTCAATAATGACCTTGATCCGATATCTATAGACAAAGTTATGCCCATTCGTTCCAAAATAGGTCCTAGACTGAAGCTTTTTGTTTAAATTTTCGTCTGATGTCATCTAGCATTTCTTCTGGTTCAATTTTGACCCTCTAGATGACAAAATCTAGGTTAGGTCTCTGCATGTAAGTTGTATATCTATAAGTTCTCTTTTAAACCATCAAGAATGACCTTGGTCCAATATCTATAGACAAAGTTATGCCCATTCATTCCAAAATAGGTCTTAAACTGAAGCCTTTTGTCTGACCTTTCGTCTGATATCCTCTAGCATTTCTTCTGGCTCCATTTTGACCCTCTAGATGACAAAATCTCGCTTCGGTGTCTTCATAAAAGTTGTATATCGATAAGTTTCATTTAAGTCGTCGCGAATGACTTTGGTCCGATATCTATAGACAAAGTTATGCCCATTCATTTCAAAATAGGTCTTAAACAGAAGCCTTTTGTCCAAACTTTTGTGTGATATTGTCTAGCATTTCTTCTAGTACAATTTTGACCCTCTGAATGACAAAATCTCACTTAGGTGTCTTTATGAAAGTTGTATATCTATAAGTTCTCTTTACAACCATCAAGAATGACTTTGTTCTGATATCTATAAACAAAGTTATGCCCATTCGTTCCAAAATAATTCTTAGACTGAAGACTTTTGTCTGACTTTTCGTCTGATATCATCTGGCGTTTCTTCTGGTTTAATTTTGCCCCCCTAGTTGACAAAATCTCGCTTCATTATCTACATTAATTGTATATCTATAAGTTCTCATTTAAATCGTCACGAATGACCTTGTTCCGGTATCTATAGACAAAGTTATGCGCCCATTTGTTCCAAAATAGGTATTAGACTGAAGCCTTTTGTTTGACCTTTCGTATGGTATCATCTAACGTTTCTTTTGGTTCAATTTTGACCCTCTAAATGAAAAAATCTTGCTTCGGTGTCTTCATAAAAGTTGTATATCTATAAGTTCTCTTTTGAATAGTCAATAATGATCTTGATTCAATATCTATAGACAAAATTATGCCCATTCGTTCCAAAATAAGTCCTAGACTGAAGCATTTTGTACGGATTTTCCTCTAATACCATCTAACATTTCTTCTGGTTCAATTTTGACCCTCTGATGACAAAATCTCACTCCGTTGTCTACATGAAAGTTGTATATTTATAAGTTCTCTTTTAAACCATCAAGAATGACCTTGGTCCGATATCTATAGAGAAAGTTATGGCCATTCGTTCCAAAATAGGTCTTAGACTGAGGCCTTTTGTTTGAACTTTCGCGTGATATCGTCTAGCATTTATTTTGGTTCAATTTTGACCCTCTAGGTGACAAAATCTCACTTAGATGTCTTTATGAAAATTGTATATCAATAAGTTCTCTTTTAAACTGTCAACAATGGCTTTGCTCTGATATCTATAGACAAAGTTATCCCCATTCGTTCCAAAATAGGTCTTAGACTGATTCCTTTTGTCTAAATTAACGTTTGACATCTTTTAACATTTTTTTGGTTCAATTTTGATCCTCTACATGACAAAATCTCGGTTAGGTGTCTGCCGGTAAGTTGTATATCTATAAGTTCTCTTTTGAACTATCAAGAATTACCTTGGTTCGATATCTATAGAGAAAGTTATGCCCATTCGTTCCAAAATAAATCTTAGACTGAAGCCTTTTGTCTGACCTTTCATCTGATATCATTTGGTGTTTCGTCTAGTTCAATTTTGATCCTCTAGATGACAAAATCTCGCTTCAGTGTCTTCATGAAAGATATATATCTATATGTTCTCATTTAAACCGTCACGAATGACCTTGGTGCGATATCTATACATAAAGTTATGCCATTTCATTCCAAAATAGGTTTTAGACTGAAGCCTTATGTCTAATATCATCTAGCATTTTTTTTGGTTCATTTTTGATCCTCTAGATGACAAAATCTCTCTTCGGTGTCTTCATAAAAGTTGTATATCTATAAGTTCTCTTTTAAACCATTAAGAATTACATTGCTCCGATATCTACAGACAAAGTTATGCCCATTCGTTTCTAAATAGGTCCTAGACTCAAGCCTTTTGTCTGAATTTTCGTCTGATATCATCTAGCATTTTTCTGGTTCAACTTTGACCCTCTAGATGTCAAAATCTTGGTTAGTTATCTTTATGAAAGTTGCATATCAATAAGTTCTCTTTTAAACTGTCAAGAATGGCTTTGGTCCGATATCTATAGACAAAGTCATGTCGATTCGTTACAAAATAGATCTTAGACTGAAGCCTTTTGTCTGACCTTTCATTTGACATCGTCTAGCATTTTTCTGGTTCAATTTGGACCCTATAGATGATAAAATCTCGATTAAGTGCCTGCATGTAAGTTGTATACCTATAAGTTGTCATTTAAACCATCACAAATGACCTTGATCCGATATCTATAAACAAAGTTATGCCCATTCGTTCCAAAATAGGTCTTAGACTAAATCCTTTTCTCTGATATCGTCTAACATTTCTTCTGGTCCAATTTTGACCCTCTAGATGACAAAATCTCTTTTCGATGTCTTCATAAAAGTTGTATATCGATAAGTTTTCTTTTAAACCATCAAGCATGATGTTGCTTCGATATCTACAAACAAAGTTATGCCCATTCATTCAAAAATAGGTCCTAGACTGAAGCCTTTGGTCTAAATTTTCGTCTGATATCATCTAGCATTTCTTCTGGTTCAATTTTGACCCTCTAAATGACAAAATCTCACTTCGATGTCTTCATAAAAATTTTATATCTATAAGTTCTCTTTTAAAATGTCACAAATGACCTTGGTCTGTTATATATAGACAAAGTTATGCCCATTCGTTCCAAAATAGTTCCTAGACTGAAGCCTTTTGTTTGACCTTTCGTATGATATCGTCTAACGTTTCTTCTGGTTCAATTTTGACCCTCTAAATGATAAAATCTAACTTCAGTGTCTTCATAAAAGTTGTATATCTAAAAGTTCTCTTTTTAACCGTCAGTAATGATCTTGGTTTGTTATCTATAGACAAAGTTATGCCCATTCATTGCAAAAATAGGTCCTAGACTGAAGCATTTTGTATGAATTTTTGTCTGATACCATCTAACATTTATTTTTGGTTTAATTTTGACCCTCTGATGACAAAATCTTGCTTTGGTGTTTTCATGATAGTTGTATATTTATAAGTTCTCTATTAAACCATCAAGAATGACCTTGGACTGATATCTATAGTCAAAGTTATGCCCATTCATTCCAAAATAGATCTTAAACTAAAGCCTTTTGTCTGACCTTTCATCTGATATCATCTGGCGTTTGTTATGCTTCAATTTTGACCATCTAGATGACAAAATCTCACTTCGGTGTCTTCATAAAACTTGTATATCTATAAGTTCTCATTTAAACCATCACGAATGACTTTGGTCTGATATCTATAGACAAAGTTATGCCCATTCGTTCCAAAATAGGTCTTAGACTGAAGCCTTTTGTCCGAACTTTTGTGTGATATCATCTAGCATTTCTTCTACTTCAATTTTGACACTATGGATGACAAAATCTCGCTTAGGTGTCATTATGAAAGTCGTATATCAACAAGTTCTCTTTTCAACCATCAAGAATTACTTTGGTTTGATATCTATAGACAAAGGTTTGCCCATTTGTTACAAAATAGGTCTTAAACTGAAGCATTTTGTCTGACCCTTTCTCTGACATTGTCTAGCATTTTTCTGGATCAATTTTGACCCTCTAGATGACAAAATCTCAGTTAGGTGTCTACATGTATGTTGCATATCTATAAGTTCTCTTTTAAACCATCAAGAATGACCATGGTCCGATATGTATAGACAAAACTATGCCTATTCGTTCAAAAATAGTTCTTAGACAGATGCCTTTTGTTTGACCTTTCGTCTGATATCATCTAGGGTTTCTTTTGATTCACATTTGACCCTTTAGATGAATAAATCTCGCTTCAGTGTCTTCATGAAAGTTGTATGTCTATAAGTTCTCATTTAAACTATTAAGCATGACCTTGGTCCAATATCTATAGATAAAGTTATGCTCATTTGTTCCAAAATAGGTCCTAGACTGAAGCCTTTTGTCTGAATTTTCGTCTGATATCATCTAGCATTTCTGTTGGTTCAATTTTGACCCTCTAGATGACAAAATCTCGATTAGGTGTCTGCATGTAAGTTGTATATCTATAAGTTCTCTTTTAAACCATCACGAATGACCTTGGTCCGATATCTATAGACAAAGTTATGCCCATTCATTCCAAAATAAGTCTTAGACTGAAGCCTTTTGTCTAACTTTTCGTTTGATATCATCTGGCATTTCTTCTGGTTCAATTTTGACCCTCTAGATGACAAAATCTCCCTTTAGTGTCTTCATGAAAGTTGTATATCTATAAGTTTTCATTTAAACCGTCACGAATGACCTTGGTCCGATATCTATAGACAAAGTTATGCCCATTCGTTCCAAAATAAGTCTTAGACTGAAGCCTTTTGTCTGACCTTTTGTTTGATATCGTCTAGCATTTCTTTTGGTTCATTTTTGACCCTCTAGATGACAAAATCTCTCGTTGATGTCTTCATAAAATTTGTATATCTATAAGTTATCTTTTAAACCGTCAAGCATGACGTTTCTCCGATATCTATAGACAAAGTTATGCCCATTTGTTCCAAAATAGGTCCTAGACTGAAGCCTTTTGTCTGAATTTTCATTTGATATCATCTAGAATTTCTTCTAGTTCAATTCTAACCCTCTAGATTTCAAAATCTCAGTTAGGTAACAATCCAAAATTGTTAGGCCATAACTTTTGTTCTAGTCATCAAAATGAGGTGATTCTTCATTTGGATTAAACTAGAGAGATAAGGCTACAATTTGTGTGATGAAATTAAGTTTCAATTTAGTCTCTAAGACTATCAATTTTCAGATAGAATTAAATCACAGGAAAATGTTTTAGCATAAGAATAGTCCGAAATGTTTGGAGTATAACTTTTGAAGTAGTGAACCAAATTAAATGATTTTGGTGTCATTATGAAATTGAGACAATGAGGAACATTTCTCT
>JANVCQ010020416.1:0-12488 GCA_025531925.1 Erythroxylum plowmanianum
TCGTCATCTTCTCAAGATAAAAGTCCACATGCGCCCAAAGAGCCTCTTTAAATCTTTTGGTCCTAGCTTTGGTCATGGACCATTCTGGTATAGCTAGTTCTCTGCCTGGCCTTGCTCGATTATCCGTGGTCCCGCTTACATCACTAGGTATATCAGGGGACAACCTATGTTCCTACAGAAGTGGAAGCTAGAGATTGCATTTAATAGGGAGTGTGTTGAATTTTTTCCAATTTGGGTAAATTTCCATAACCTACCACTTGAATTGCAAACTATGGAAGGGTTAAATTTTCTTGCTAGTTCATTGGATAAACTGTTGACTATGGATGCACAGACATCAGGTATGGATAGAATAGGATATGCAAAAATATGCATAGAAGTGAGTTGAAAGGCTACACTAACATAATGTCTTCCAATTATGCAACTTAATGAGTCTGGGGAGATGGTGAAAGGAGAAATCCTACCTATAGAAGCCACACAATCCTGTCAAGAAATGGGTTCCAACTAGGAAGAGGTATAAAATAGGTTGGCAAGAGAAGTTAATGGTGATTGAACAATCAACAATTGAAGTTGGTATTAGAGTTCAGCGAGAGGTTCATGAACAACCCACCCAGATTCCTCCAACAGAGAGGGACACAGGGGATCATCCTGAATTGGTTAATCATATAAGCCAAAAGTAGGGTGATCCTAGTTTTGAGAGTCCGAAGTTGGTAGAGTATGCTAGTACTGTTGATGTAATGCAAAGTAAGACAACTGGAGTTTCGACAAAGAATGAGAAAGGGTCAGTTTAATGTAAAAGTTTGGATCAAACACAAATTAATAAGGAACAAAGAGCCGGGACGTTGTAGTGGTTACTTAACAGAATGAGATTGCCAAAGTAGTACAAGAACAGATAGCTATGGACAACTCTAGTGCAGACAATGTGGAGTGTCTAGATAGTGGAGTGGTTCACTTCACCTCACAATATTTTGGGCAATGTCAAATGAATTGGGCTAACATCTTGACTCCATTAGCAACTATTCGGCAAAATGAGATTTCTAAGACTAGGCTGGAGTATGAAGAACAAACAACAATAGTAAACTTCAGATAACTATGTCGTAAGTCAGGGGATTGGGTTATCATTTCTCATAATGCAGAACATCCTGGGGCAGAGCACATCTTGACATTGAATTGTAATTCTTTGCTTATGTGACAATTGTTTCCCCTCGAGAAATTAGTTCATATTTTGCAGCAGAGGAATTTGATTTTCCATCAGGTGCAGACTAAGTCCCTGATATTTCAAGAATTTTTTGTATGTAGTCAAAAATTGCAAAAGGAAAATCAACAAGGAAGAGAAAGAAAAATTCCAAATACTTACAATAGGGGATGAAAAAAAAGTATCTTGACATGCAACGTTTAGCCCACTCTTTCCATGGAAATGAAATATAAGTGGAGTCTTTAGTGATTCTTTTTATTGTATATCTTGCAAACAATTATACTGCCTTACTTAAAGAGTTGTTTGATCATATTGTAAGTATGATGGTAGGCTTAATGCCTTGAACTCTTTGTAATGTAGATATAGTTTTACCTATAGTAAAATTTCCTTTCACTTTTTTTTTAAAAAATCGTCTCTGGTAACTTAGATAAATCATTAGGAACTTAGATGTCATAGTTTGGCTCCTGTGGTCATGTGTTTAAGGTAAGAAGCATTCACGACATAGAGATTGAGAGTAGTAAGCAAAGAATCGTTATTTACAAGGTTGGCTGGTACATCTGCTTGAGTTCTTTTGCCACTTCAAGCATTGTTGGTATGCTTTCTGTAAATTCACTAACACATTTAACTAGAATCGTTCCAAGAGCTTCCAACTGCTGCTCTATCCCAACTGAAAGTACCTCCATCCTAATAAGGGGATCCATTAGCTTTTCAATTTGATTGCTCAAATAATCCGCCAGATTATCACCATCTATAGGTTGAATGATGGAAGGTGGTTTTTGTCCCGTCAAAAGCTCCAATCGAAATGTACCAAAACCATAAACATCACTTTTCTCATTATATAATCTTGTCATCATTTATTCGGGCAGCATGTATCCATATGTTCCTCTTATTGTATCAACTCTTACATAAGATTCACCTTCAGGATAAAGAGATAGACTGAAAATTCTACCAGTTTCCCTATGTCGTATTCATCCTGTTGGGATATTACTACTATACTGTTATCTTTCAAACACAAACACTTGATAAGTTTGTTAATTTTACAGGTTAGTAAATGCAGAAAAGTAAAGAAGACAAGATTTTACTTAGTTCGATAGTATAGCACTATCTACATACAAGGTTCCCACTTTTAGTGGTGAATGTTTCACTAATATGAAGAAGAAGGAGAACAGAACCAATATACAGATAGAGTGTATCTTATACACTTGCAAAGAGCCCTTCCAAACTCTTCCTAGTACCCATAGGTTTGTACTCTAGCACTCTCTGAACCTTTTCTCACTCTCTTTTTGCACTCTCAAAGATTAAATACAATGAAAATGGTAAATTGAAGTTTTTGTAAATGTGTTCTGTCTCTGATGCTTGAACTCTGTTATTTTATAGCTGATGAAGATGAAGACTTTCGGACAAACGTGCATGAAGCTGATATTTCCCATGTGCTTCCCACGTGATTCATTAAAAGGTTCTTCCTCCTTTGTTTGCATTTTGTATTAGTGAAGCTGTGTTTTGAGGCTTCTAAGCATGTTAAATGACTCTACATGAACCTTATGTTTCTGACTTGTATTATACGACTATGTTTTGAGTTCCTTGGCTTCAGACATGAGTTTTGTCTTTTGTCTCCATGTGTTAGTGACTTAGTCATTAGTCTTCAGCTGATAGATGCTTCAAGAATGTTTCTCCCCTTTCTCTCTTCGAAGCCTCTTTAGACACCATCACACACTCACTTCTGTCTTCAATTTTTCTTGTATTTCTGTCGAATCTGAGTGAATTTTGCTAGAGTATTAATGATTTTAATCACACTTTTCCTCCTACTCCATCAATCTTTGCTCAGATGAAAAACCCTAGAGAGATTTGAAAAACCCAAAACCCTAATCTCGCCTTTTTAGTGAGATCTGCTAAATCTGCCTTCAGAATTAAGGGGCTTTTATGATCTGCAAGTAGTCCCTACAAAAATTAATTTTCTTTTGTTTTAGTATTTTAGTTCCGAAATCAGAAGGATTTTTCCCACCTTTTAATTTCTTCAGATTGAAGATCCCCTTGGAGATTTGGTCTCTGACGAAATGCAATCGCACAACTATATGCTTGGATCATTCATGGAAGACTGGATCTCGACTCAGGTACCATACGCTTAGATTGTCCGTATATAGTATTGGTGTTATGATTTCTGTGTTAATTTCCTCTAAAATTCATGAGATCCATGCTAGTTCCTTTACTCCTTCTATGATAGCATAATACTGTGCCTCTGTAGTTGATAAACTTACCACTGATTGTTGTTGTGATTTCCAACTTACGATGTTTGTTGATAGTGTAAAAATATGTGTTGAAATTGACTTCCTTGAGTCCTTATCTGCTGCCTAATCAACATCCACATAGCCATATAGAGACAAGAAATTGCTTTTGATTAGCTCCTTTTTAGAGAAGCATAACCTATAGTTCATTGTTCTAGATATGTATCTGAGAACATTCTTGAGCCCTTGCTAGTGTTCTAAACCTGGATTGGCCATGAAGTTACTTAGGACACTAATAACATAGGCTAGATCAGGCCTTGTGCATAGCATAAGGTACATTAGACTTCCAATACCTACATCATAGGGATAGTGAGCCATAGCCTTCTGTTCTTCTTCAGTCTTAGGACACTTGTCAAAAACCATCTATAAGTGTGATCCTAAGGGTACTGAAGTAGGTTCAGCTTGTTCCATATTGAATTGAGCTAGGATTTTTCTTATATAATTCCTTTGAACAAGCCAAAGTTTTCCTTCCCTCTTATGTTTGATTATCTGCATTCCTAGAAGCATATGAGCTTCTCCTAGGTCTTTCATTTCAAATTGAGTGCACAACTCAGTCTTAACTTCTTAAATTTTATTCAAGTCCTTCCCTATAATGATAAGATCATCTATACAGACTAACATAAAAATAGCTTTAGTCATTCCTAGATCTTTATAGTATAGGCAGTAATCATATGAACTTTTGATAAAGTTCATACAAGCAGCAACCTCATGGAACTTCTTGTTCCATTGTTTAGGTGCTTGTTTAAGCCCATATAGGGATTTTTTTCAATAGGTAAACATAGTCCAACTTGTTTTTATCCTCAAATCCGACTGGTTGCTTCATATAAATTGTCTCCTCTAACTTTCTATATAGGAAAGCTGTCTTGACATCTATTTGATGGATTTCCCAATCATATAGTGTTGCTAGGACTAGTATAAACCTAATTGTCTTGAATTTGACTACTGGAGAGAATATCTCCTTATAGTTTATTCCTTCCTTCTACCTAAATCCCTTAGCTACAAGCCTAGCATTGTAAATTTTAGGTTCTGCTTTTGTTACTCCTTATTTTAATTTGAACAGCCATTTGTTGTCAATTAATTTGGCTTTATAAGGTCTAGGGACTAAAGTCTAAGTCTTATTCTTCATCAATGAAGGATATTCCTTCTAACAAGCTTCTTTCCATTGTTTTGCATCTTTGCTTCTCATGGCTTCATCATAAGTTTCTAGAGCCTTATTTTCTACATTTTCAGCCATGAAACATGCAAATTCTACCAAGTCTAGTTCAGTGTACCTTCTATTAGGAATTCTAATTCTTGGGTGCCTATCCCTTGTGAGTTAATAGTCTTATAGGTTTTCCTGAGTATTATCCGAAGTTGGGTGTGAATTTTCTCCTTCACCTTCATCTTCTGCCTCTTCTCTCCTTTCTTCATACTGTGTAGTACTTTCTGTGGACTCCACATTTTCAGTTTATGTAGTACCACCTTCTTCAGGTTTTGGTGGTACATAAAAAGGGGCTGAATGGTTCAGTGACCCTAAATTTTCCTGAATTTCCCTTTGGAGGTCAGAATTGGAGGAATTCTTGTTCAGCAGAGAGAATTCATCTTCCTTGAAAACTCCCTTGATTGCTCTAGACTCTAATTTTCCCTCTTTCTGATGTGTATAGGCTGCACATCTGAAATTCCTAAGATGGGTGAATTTTCGTTTCTTACCACTCCAAAATTCTTGAGGAGTCTTGTAATCATTAGCAAAGGTTGGGAACCTATTAATTAGATAGACTCCTATCCTAATTGTTTCCCCTTATAGAGAATGTGAGCAACCCGAAGAGAGGAAAATGCACCTTGTCTTTTCTAGGAGAGTTCTGTTAAGTCTTGCAGCTACTCCATTCTACTATGGAGTAGCTCTTACTATTTTATGCCTTAGGATTCCATTCTTACTACAGTATTCTTCAAATTCTCTATTGCAATACTCCAATCCATTATCAGTCCTTAGGCATTTCAACTTCTTCCCAATCTGATTTTCCATAAGAGTATGCCATCTTATGAAAATCTCTGGTGCTTCATCTTTTCTCTTTATAGGATATACCTAACATTTGCTTATCTGTCATCAATTATGGACATAAAATATAAATTCCCTCCTGCTACGGGGACTTGAGCTGACCCCCATAGATTACTGTGATCATACTCCATGATCTCTATGGTTCTTTTCTAGCACATAAGATTCACAAAATTATAACTTCTGTAGGTTTTCTTCAGGGATTAGACCTTGCCTAGAGAGATGGAACAAGTTTTTGTTCCCTGCATGACTCAACCTTGCATGCCATTGATTGGTTAGTTCATGGCTTCCATTTTCTGAGATTTGATTTATTTCATTTAAGCCTATAAGATAGTATAGCCCACCCCTTTCCACTCCTCTGATGATAACTCTTCCATCCCTTAGGATTTCTTTGAGTCCATCTTTTGACCTGATCTGAAAGCCTTGCAAAATTCAAGTTTCTCCTTATTCTAGACACAAATCTGACATTTATGAGGGTCCTTCTCTTTCCATCAAACATGTTGATGGAGACACTTCTAATGCCCTCTATCCTTTGCTGCCTAGAATCTGTCATTTTAACCTTGGTAGTGACTTGTTCAAATGTAGTGAACTAGTCCCCATGAGAAGTGACATGCATAGTGGACATGCATAGTGCATACTGAATCAAAAATTCACTCTCTAATAAGGTCCTCACTATCCTCAGTGATAGTCAGAATTTTATCTCCACTAGAATCTTCTGATTTTTCAACATTTCCTAAAACTTCACTTTCAGCTGCCTTATCCCTCTTCTTCTTTCTACAATCCCTTGCAAAATGTCCCTCCTTATCACAGTAAAAGCATTTTCTCCCTTTTCCCTTTTCCTTCTTTTCCTCACCTTCCTTATACTGTTTTTCTTTCCCACTTCCCTTCTGCCACTTTCCTTTCTTGCTATTTTTCTTATGAGATTTCTTCTCATGATTATCCTCTACAAACATCACTTTAGCCTCTTTCTTAAAAGGATTAACTTCCACCATTTTTTCTAGTAGAGAATCTAACCCCCTATTTACAGTACGAGATTCTCCACTAGCATGCTTAATTACCTTTTGAATGCATTAAATTCAGAAGGTAATGCCTTTAGGATTATTACAACTTGATGTTCCTCAGATATTTTCTCATCTGTAGCTTCTAAATCTTGAACTAGCTTAAAGAAATAGTCTAGGTTATCATCTAAAGAGACAACAGTGTTCATCTTGTAGTTAGCAAGATTATGAAGAAGTGTCATCTTGTTAAGAAGGCACTTCTTGGCATACAATTCATCAAGCTTGATCCAAAGCTTCTGTGCAGTGTTACAATTTTGCACTTTTCTTATCACTGTTGGTGATAAGTGAAGCATTAACTTGCAATGTGTAAGTCTTTGCATCTTTAGCTTCTTTATTGGATTAGTCTCTAAATCATACTGATCTTCTATAACACCATAATAGTCATATGATTCAAGAAGAGCTTGCATCTGGAGTTTCCAGATGGTAAAGTCTTCTTTATGAGTAAAAACATCCATTTCCGTTCCTACCATGATTACCGTGGTTTAAAGAATCTTAAAGACTTTTACTTACTGACTGTTCTTGACGATTCTTGATGCTTGGAGAGTCCAAGAAATGCCCCAGGAAGTCTTGATTGCTCTAATACCACTTCTGTTGGGATATTACTGCTATACCGTTATCTTTCAAACACAAACACTTGATAAGCTTTGTTATTTTGCAGGTTAGTAAATGCAGTAAAGTAAAGAAGACAAGATTTTACCTAGTTTGATAGTATAACACTATCTACATCCAGGGTTCCCCCTTTTAGTGGTGAATGTTTCACTAATATGAAGAAGAAGGAAAATAGAACCAATACAGAGATAGAGTGTATCTTGTACACTTGTAAAGAGCCCTTCCAAACTCTTCCTAGTACCCATATGTGTGTACTCTAGCACTCTCTGAACCTTTTCTCACTCTCTTTTTTCATGCTTAAAGATTGAATACAATGAAAATGGTAAATTGAAGTTTCTATAAATGTGTTTTGTCTTTGATGCTTAAACTCTATTATTTTATAGCTGATGAAGATGAAGACTTTCGGACAGACATGCATGAAGCTGATATTTCCCATGTGCTTCCCACGTGATTCATTAAAAGGTTCTTCCTCCTCTGTTTGCATTTTGTATTAGTGAAGCTGCATTTTGAGTCTTCTAAGCATGTTAAATGACTGTGCATGAACCTTATGTTTCCGACTTGTATTATGCAACTGTGTTTTGAGTTCCTTAGCTTCAGACATGAGTTTTGTCTTTTGTCTCCACGTGTTAGTGACTTAGGCATTAGTCTTTAGCTAATAGATGCTTTGAGAATGTTTCTTGCTGAAGAATGTTTCTCCCCTTTCTCTCTTCGAAGCCTCTTCAGACGCCATCACACACTCACTTCTGTCTTCAATTTTTCTTGTATTTCTGTAGAATCTGAGTGAAGTTTGCTAGAGTATTAGTGATTTTCATTACACATCCAATAAGATATTTGCGGTTATAATGTTTCTATGACCAATTGGACCTGGAAATGCAGTGTGGAGATACACCACCACATTAACTATCTCTACTGTAGTCTTTAACCTTGTTTTCCATAGCATAGGCTGAAATTGATCATTATCTCTGTCGTAAATATGAGTTGCAAGAGATTTATCTTTAGCAGACTCAAAAACCAGAATGGGATAGTTTCTAGGCAGCATCCAAGCAACTTCAATGCATTCCTATGCACACTCATTCCTGATGCATATACAATTTCATTGAAGGCTTCGCTCTTTCTGATCTTGAATTTCTTGATCATTATTTGGCGACCCTTATGAAACCCCTTGTACAAGTCATGACGGGTCCACTCATTATAGTTGTTTGTTGCTTATTTGAGTTCTTTTACTGAAAAGATATGGATGGGGTTAGATCTACCATCACAAAAGGCAGCCAATTCTTCCAACAGCATGCTTCCATTCCTTATGAATGCTTCCTCACTTCCATTTGCCACTCTCCAACAACAGCACTTCTTCATCCCAAAACAACTCTTCTTGTTACTTGCCATTCAGCACTATTGCAAGCAAAAAGCCTCTTTGCTCTAACAATTCAATGGAAGCCATCAACAGAAGCAATTGTATTATACATAGAAACCCTGAAAATTGAGTTAAACATGCTAGTATTTTCAATATTTTCACCATATATCTATTGGAAGCAAAAGGAACCACAAAGCTAGTCATCTGATTAATAAACCTCTATCAAACATATTTATTGAAGAAAATATTACGGTCATGTGTAATGCAACAAAGTTTAGTAACATGTAGTTGCAAAATGAGTAAAAAAGAAAAAGTAAGTTGACAAAGATGTACCTCTAGAATGCAAATGTAGCTTAGAAGAAAAAAAGGTGGAGATCTTAGTTACTTTTCCAGTGTTTACCCTGAAGCAATTACTGGAGACTGGATATGAAACTTCAAGACTCATTCCATATTTTGTTACCATACCAGCCCTTTATGTCGTGTTAAATTGGCATTAGGTGTGACCAATTGAATTGTAGTTATGAGTCTCTGTCCATCTTGTCCAGGCACTCAGAAATTTGCTTTGTAAACCAGATAAATAAAAGACAAAAGGTTTCTTTCCAAATTTATTTATAGTTTCTAGATAGGAGCTTTCGCTAATAATTTATCTAACAATTTTTGAAAATCATCTTTTGTTTAACTGCATTTTTCTAATGAATTTTTAAAGAATATTGAATTTTCCAAACTAAAATATAAATAAATATATATATCTTAATTTCTAAATCCGAATAAACAAAAGAAAAATAGTAGTTTTCTTTTATTTTAAAAATCTAATAAGTGTTGTGTATACAAAAATTCTCATTAATATTTTAACAATTCTAATATTTTTATTATTTATTTTTAATATTAAAAGTGGTATTACATATTTCAATTCTAGTATAAAAATTTGAAGTAAAAAATTGGGATCCAAACCAATGCTTTTAGGTGATTAAGAACCTTAAATTGATGAATCAAAAGTCGTAAACAATATCACAATAATCCAAAAAATTCAATTAATTAGGATTAAATGAAAAAGGTTTTTTGTTAGTAAATTCGAAAACTAGAATCGGATTAGGGGGTTTTCTGTCTAGGCAACATCCCAACAATTGAAGATATTGTTGACGCATACACAATTTCGTAGAAGTCAAGCCTCTCTTGAAGTTTCTAAGAAATTTTTTGGGAGTTATTGGACGGCCTTGGCGAACAGGTTAAATGTTAGAACTGGATGCTTTACCAACAAGCTCCAAGTAAAAGTCATATTCAACATGTGTTATTTTTGCTTTACAAATCAATATTTAGGCTAACTATGGATAGTGTGAGTTAGTAGAGGTATGTACGTCGTATCCAACCTAACGTAGAAATGAATGGCAGTAGTAGGTTCCAGAACCTAACTCACCAGAAAAGTGCCTTCGTTTACAATTTGCTTCTTATCATAATTTTTTCGTTGCTATTTCCATTTTTTTGCTCTGAAGCTAATGATAGGATTACATCTACAATCAACAAATGCGACCTTCTTATATAGTAGCATGCTTCATGAAAGTTCTGCAATTGCTAGTTGTCAATTCCCACTGCTTCTAGGTGGTGAAACCTGCCATATTCTATCTATATAACACATCCCTGATTAAATACTTTGAAGAAAGAATGTTTAGTATTGTGCGGCTTGTTTCATCCGTGTTTTAACACTTTTATTTAACGAAAATCCTCAACATAACTAGAGATTTGTAATGCTTATAAACAAAAGTCTACTGCTCATTTCCAAGTTATTATTCTAAGGGGTTTAGTGAACAAGAAGAGAAAAACTTATTCCTTTCAGATGTTATATTGATAGATAGCAATACAAAGTTAAACAATGTCAAATTATGCCTTTCAAATTATTCAGGCTAATTCTATCAATTTTTCCAACTTGTAGGGCTGATTAGGATTTCATTCAGCGCCTTGAGACACAGAGAGGAAAAAAGAAAAGAAATAATAAAACCATAATGCACAAAGGGATTGTATTATATACAAAAATGCTTGTTTGATAAAACCAATAAAATAAAAAAATGAATGAATCTTGATGAGCTGTGGGTAGCATAGGGACAACAAGGGCTTTGTGAATTTTCCTGATCGAGTTTTCTGCCACTTCAAGCATTGGTCTATTGAATCCTTAAATGCATGCAACTGCAATAGCCTTAATAGGTTCAAGTTGCAGCTCTTTCCAGGACATTGTCCCTCTGTCGCAACAAAGGGATCCATCTCAAATCCATTCTTTTAAATTTATTGTTTCACATGTACTATATCAGCGAATTTTCAAGTCAAAAGCTGTAGTGAAAACAAATCAAGTACAATTTTCTCTTCGAGCATATATTTTCATGGACTCTAAATTTATGTTTAGTTGGGGGTTTATTAATGGAATGGATTGGAATGAAATGTAATATTATTCCATTGTTTGAGAGGAGGGTTTATAATGGAATGGAATGGGATGAAATAGAAGAGGAGGGTTTCATATTACGTCTCACTCCTGTTATTCACAAATGTAATCATCAATAATCACAAAACTAATATCTACATTTTATTTAGAGCATTAACTACACAATAAGATTGACATACCTCCAATGTTTGGCATGGAATCTTGATGCATTCTCTCCATTTTGGACACCACAACCTAACAATATCAACAAACCTTGTGCAAGAGAGGGAGCTTATGGTAGAAGGCCTAATTTTTTGTTTCACACCCACACTCTAAATGGCCACAATCTCACCATATGTTATTCTTTATAACATGTTCTACCAAGAAAAGGGTAACTGTGTCATTTCAAGGATATTATGAACTATAGTTTAAAGGGACAATATATAGTTATTAGGGTACTACCATGTGCCTTAAATACGATTAGTAAATTATTAACCATCCCATTATAATTATTAAACATACATTAGGTAATTCGATTAATGGTCATGAATATAGAATTAATGTTGTGATCATATTAGTCCGCATATTTATAACATTCTCCCACTTGGACAATATAATCAAACCACCATATAAATATCCATAATCCAAAAGCAGTCAAACAAATCATATGCAATATCATATCGATATGATATATATAGTACATATGATTAGGTCTTGGAGATGTTCAAATACAACAATAATCATTAAAACAACATGCATGCAATATAGCAACTGAGACAACACATTTGTCTCCTTTTGTATCTATCATTTCGTCAAACTACATATACACATCAACATATCTATGTCATTATTAACAAGAAGTGACTGCAAACATCATTATGCATGTTTCATATATAAAAGTCATAAGCAATCCGTACAAAGTACTATCATGTTCAATACAAAATAGCAAACTCCCACTAATCTTATCAAGCTAGGCTCCTAACAATTCCATGCAAGAAACGTGTTTTGCAAACACATATATAGGTAAGCCTTTTGTAAGTGGATATGCTAACATGCTAGTTGTAGGCGTATACTCAATAGTAATGAGGGATTCAATGACTCTCTCTTTAATAAAATAATACTTTATATCAATATTTTTTTAGCGAGAAATACTTCTAGTGATCTTAGAGAAAGCTATAACTTTGAAGTTATCATATTACAATTTTAGCGGACTCAAAATAAAGTCTACAATACCCAATGCTGAAATAAAATTTTGTAGCCATATTGCTTGACAACCTGTCTCATAGCACGTCATATACTCTACCTTCATGGTAGAGGATGCTATGAGTGTCTGTTTGACACTTTTTCATGATATATCTCCTCCAACCATCATAAAGATGTAGCCTTAAGTGGACTTTTTATCATCCACATATCCTGTTGGACCCCGAACCTTTCTATTAAATGAGAGATTGTTGGAGATTATTCATGTGTAGAGAAAAGAGAAAATTCTTGAACTTGAAATGAAATAGAAAAGATGGTTTAGACACAAGATGGGTTATATGTGATATGTTGGAAGTT